>BCLH01000066.1:52594-85378 GCA_001602315.1 Zoysia pacifica
ACGGCTGTAGAAACCGCCTCGCCCCAGAAGAACCCCGGAAGCTTCTTGGCCTTCAGCATGCACCTCGCCATCGAGACGACGGTCTGATTTCGACGCTCCACCACCCCGTTCTGCTGCGGTGTGTACGGGGCAGTGAGCTGCCGCTTGACGCCGCGTTCTGCGCAGTATTCTCCAAACTGCACAGAGGTGAACTCCCCCCACGATCGGTGCGGAGAATCTTGAGCTTCTTGCCGGTTTCAACTTCCACAGCAGCCTGAAAATCCTTGATAGCCGCCGGTGCCTCATCCTTGTTCTTCAAGAGTTTGATCCACATGAACCGGCTCAAGTCATCAACGAGTAACAGGAAGTACCTCTTGTGGCTTGGCGTCGCCGGCGTGATGGGACCACATAGGTCGCCGTGAACCAGCTCTAGGATATCTTCAGCACGACGGCTTGCTTGCCCGGGAAACGGCGTGCGACGCTGCTTGCCTGCGAGGCAGCAGTCACACAGCTGGTCCACCTGGTCGATCGTTGGCAGGCCGTGCACCATCTCCTTCTCGGCCAGTCGACGAAGTGACTTGAAGCTGATATGGCCGTACCTCGCATGCCACCTCCAAGCTTCCTCATCGCCACGCATGGACAGACAGACTGGGCGGCCGATGTTGAGCTCCAGGTGATACAACCTCGACGCCGAGCGGTGTACCCGCGCAAGGAGTCCTCCTGCTTGATCCCAAACACGAAGGAGACCTGAGCTTATCTCCACCTTGCACCCAGCTTCATCGAGCTGACCTAGACTAATGATATTCTCCTTCAGGTTGGGGATGAAGTATACTCTCGTCAGAGCTCGGTGCTCCCCGCTCTTGCACTCGAGGAGAATGGTTCCGCGCCCTTCAATCCCAACAACAGATCCGTCCCCGAAGCGGACGGAACCTCGGATCTTGGTGTCGAGCTCGGTGAAGCTGCCCCTTGATCCGGTCATGTGATTCGACGCCCCTGTATCAAGTATCCAGCGGCGATGATCACCTTCTTGATGTGCCCCAAGATGGGCAAACACAGTCTCTTCGACATGGACGACGACGCCCCGCTGGTCGCCTCCACTCGCCGGCGGCTTGGGCGGATTCGCTTCTAGGTTGGGGATGAGAGAGGCACGGGCCATCAGCAGGGCCGCCTCTTCTTCCTCCACTTCTTGGGCCGCATGGGCCTGCTCTTCTTGCTTTTTCTTCCTGCAGTCCCGCGCGAAATGGCCTGGCTTGCCGCAGTAGTGGCATTTGTCGTCGCGGGTTGCTTCGCGCGGCCCAGCAACCACCGGCGTCTTGCCTTGGCGCGCGCCGCCGCTGGAGCCACGACCTCGGCCGCGGTTCCTACCGCCGCGCCCTCTGCTGGAGCTGAAACTGCTCCTTCCTTCTTCTTTGATCTTCAACCGCGCCATCCATTCTTCCTCAGTGAGAAGAAGACGACCGGTATTGTCGCTACTGGACCCGGCCGTCATCTTCTTTCTCTGTTTGACGGCGCGCAGACGTCCCGTGGCTTCCTCTACAGAGATGGTGTTAAGGTCAAGCAAAGTCTCTATAGAGATCGCTACCTGCTCCAGGTTCGCAGGTACTGAGTGCAGCAATTTCTTCACTACTTCCTTCTCCGTGATTGGATCGCCAAGGACGCGTAGCTCGCTGGCTAGGGTCGTGACGCGGAGAGAGAATTCCTCCACCGATTCATCGGCTTTGAAGGAGAGTTCCCTGAAGTCTTGGCGGAGCTTCTCTGCATTTGCTTCCTTGACTCGCTCCACCCCAACTCGCATGGTCCGGATTGATTCCCACGCCTCCCGCGCGGTTTCCTTGACAGCGAGTCCGGCGTGCATCTCCGGCGACACGGCACGGAGGATCGCACCCAGAGTCTTCCTGTCGTCGCTGAACCGTTCAGCACCGAACTCGACGATGTCCCAGAGTTCAGTCGCCTGAAGGTTCACCTTCATGACTGCAGACCACTCGGTGTAGTTGGTGCGGGTGAGCATTGGCCAGATGAGTCCCTGCGTCGACCTCTCGATGACGCGCTCGACGATAACATCGCGCCCGCCGCCGCGCTGACGCGGCCGACGCGGCAGAGGTGACGGCGACGGACGCCGATTCCGACGAGGAGGCGAGGGAGTGCCGTGTTCTGCCGACATAACGACGGTCCCTGAACCTCTAGCTCTGTTACCAAATGTTGGAGATGACCGGCAAGAGTTTTCCGCCGGCGAGCTCCAGAACTCACACACGAACACCTGGTGGAGTACGCTGAGTTTTTGTGCTGCTAAACACCTTGCCTCTTTTCCTGTATTTCTCTTGCAACTAAATAGCAAAGACTCAACACACTCGCCCATGAACTTCGGGCACGACGCGTCCATGACGCACACTACGCGCACGGACACTACTACACGATGCACACGACGCGCTCTAGCGAGCTCTACGGACGCGCTCCACTTCTGAACGTGTGAAGCTCCTTATCTCCTGGCATTATCTAACTAACAGACTCTAAAGAAACGATAACTAAGTGACGCGCTGGTTTAATACAACAGTTCTAAGCGTCTCAGTTAGCGTTTGTTTCCAGTTGAGTCTATAAATTCAAATATATGAAAAATCCTAAAAAGCATTTAGCGGCACCAATTTCATATGTCCCCTTGTTCGTGTGTGCGTGTGTGTTCTCAGCTCGCCGGCGTTCCTCGCCGGAGTTGGAGACGACACTGCTGCCGTCGTGCGGAGCTGAGCTGCCTCCGTCTCCCAAATTCACGAGTTGCGTCTCTAGCAATGAAGACGATGGCTCCTGCAGCTCTGGGATGCGGCCCTGCAGGTCTTCGGGTGAGTTGTGTCCGGGATACGCAGCCCTGGAAGTCTTCCGAGCTCGCCGTCGCCATTCCAGCTCCAGACAGCGTCGCCTCCACCTCCCCTAGCATTTTTGTGTGGAGCCTGTGCACCTGCACTCACTCCCATCACCGAACCACTCTCTCTCTCTTTCTCTCTCTAGGCGAGCTATTCGTAAGCTAAGCTTCGAATCCTAGTTGTTCGTCGAGGATGGGTTGTGTCTTGTGTGCTCCTCCTCCATGATGCTCCAGCCTGCCCTGCCTCTACGCGTTCCAAGGTGCAGCAGATTGGATTGGAAGAGGAGGGGAAGTGGGTGCAGGATGAGGCTGCGAGGAGTTCAGGCCCAGTTTGGATGTGGAGTATTTTCTATGTTTAGAGAAAATACTACAGTTTTAACAAGTAGATGGGTGTTTAGGTACCACCAACTTCATGGTTTTAGAAGCTTAAATATTCTCAAAACTGAAGTTTTTTTTTTGGAGTTTTGAAAAGTCCAGTACAGACTACTTTTTCTAAACCGAACGGATAGCACGTTCTGTGATATACGCTGCAAACTTTTTTCTAGCGGTTGTGCCCATGGAGATCTCACGAACAAACAGTTCACTTCTCTACCTGCTTCCACATGCCAAAGTCACATGAGTTTCGTATACTTCCGTGGCTTAGGTAAAAGGCACGGAATGGCATTATAAGCTAAGTACTTGTTTGATACACGGCCACCAAGTTTTGGTCGACTGTGTTTTTTTTTCTCTCAAAATAAACAGAAGGAACCTGGTCCTGGATTAGTTCTGTGAAACGTCACAGGATCTACCTATCTAACATTTGTACATGTGTCTTTTGCTGAAAAAATCCATCTACTAGTTTTTTTTTAAAAAAAGGGGAATACTTCAAAAATACTATAATATCCAAACACGTCGTAGTTTGTCTCAAAACCAAAAAAACTTTGTTTTTAAAATACTATGGTATTGTCTACATCTAGTTTTTAAAACTATGGTTTCTCAATACCACAATTTTTTAAAACTACAACACCGAAACAGAGCCTCAGTCTTTTTCCCTTCTGCTTGTGTTCTCATCGGGATTTTATGAATTTTTATAAAGTTGAACAGAGGAAGTATTTTCTCAAGGTATTGTTGAAAATGGAATATAAGAAATATAATAGTATTCTTCAAAATGGAATATAAGTATTGTGAAAGTTGTCAATAAGAAGAAAATAACTAAATTTGTCTATAATGTTATAACCAAACTATAAGAAATAAAAAAAAAATTTTCTCCTTTCACTCTCTTATTGTTGGTGGATATGATTTACAGTGGGTAGTTGTTGCTCAGAGTCCGTTTGAATCTCGTTGACTAATTGTTTTCTGATTAAAAATTAGTTATTTTCTTCCAAATAGACGTTTGGATCTAGTCGACTAATTGTTTTTGATTAAAAATTAGTTATTTTCTTTCAAATAGACAGACTAATAGAGAATTAATTTTTAGACCACCTACGAACTAATTATTTTCCAATCAGTCGATCAAAGAGTACTAATAGAGACTAACAATTTATAGCTATTATAAAGTATCTAAAATACCCTTAATTTTTCCCAGAAACTAACACGACATGTTCCAAATAAACATAGACTAAAAATTAGTTAGAGCAATCTTTAATATTCTTCTAGACCGACGCGGTTTCTTCGCAAAATAGCCTATCCACGTTATCCTCAAATTTTCAGCCGTCCGATCATTCCATTGTGCGTAATGAGTCAGCCGGGTCCTCCCACCATCTCTTTTCCATGCGCTGACCCCGCGCGAGAGCCGCTCTCCGCCGCCGGCCTCCAGCGCTGCCCCACGGCTGCTGTCGGCGCGAGGGGTGGAGAGGCAGAGGAGTCTCCCCCGCGCTGGAAGCACGCCATACGCTCCGACGTCGACCGACTGCCACGACCGTGGGCCTGAATGCATTGACCCCGCTCGGGAGCCACTCACCGCCCGCGACTTCCAGCGCTGCTCGTCGCCGCCTGCCACCCGCTATGTGTTCGCAGTTACATGCTCGCAGTGTTGGGCGTCGGATGCATCCGTCAGTTGCAAGAAGGGCAAGCGCTTTGAGATCGAGAAGTGGAATGCCGTCTCCCTCTAGGCCTGGGGTATTGACACCCAACCCCATCTCCCTCGCTGTTTTTCACTATTTTTCTGTTTGAAATTCCTGCTATCTGAGGCGGTCTCGTCCCCATTTCTCCGCGATTATACAGAAATCGTGGTGGACAACTGCGCCATCGACCGCAACCACATCATGGACCACTGTAAGTTTTTATCCCGTGCATCTGTCAGCTCCCCTTCGATTTGCTTTGATTTGAGATCGTTCATCTGACTCTGCGGTGATGTTGGGTGCAGGCATAGAGTGCCAGGAGAGCCAGGCGAGGGCCACCACCGAGGAGTGTACCGTTGCTTGGGGTATGATGCACAACCTCTTACCTTGTTCTTCAACCTTCCCGAAAGCAGTCTGCAGGGTTACTTGCTGAGCTGTTCCCGTACGATGGTAACTGGTCTGATTGATTAGGGACCACCAATGGTTGAGTGGCGTGGAAGGGGATTGCTATGTAAGAGTTTAGACTTCTTTTGTTTGTAGTTTTTGTTGCCAGGCGCAAATGTATCTGTTGCCACTGGTAGTCCTGTTCCTTCTGCTGCTAACACTTGTTAGAATTATTCATAGGTCTTGCCCGATGGGTATGCCCAACATCACATGTCAGCCCTTGGGGCCCCTGTGGGGTGTTCTGTAGGGGTTTTACACTTCTACTTGTCGCGTGAAAGTTAGTACTATTAAGTGGTTGCTATGTTTAGTTTGTTGGGTCCATTTAATATGCGCATTACCCTTGTAGTATCGTACAACTTAATTGCCAGTTGCCACTTTTGTAATCTAAGAAAGAATTTTAGAGTGCCATGTTAGATCGCCCCTGGTACACTACTGAAAAATGTTAGTACATTGCAGAACTTTTACAGTGTAGTTAAAAGAATGAAAAACATAGCACACTTGATGAGAATTGGATGGCCATTCCTGTCCTGAATTACATATATTTTGTTTGAACAAATAAAGTTGGTAGAATGTAATAGATGGCTGGGGATTCCCGGACCTGATTCTGTCTTGTATGCATGACACACTAAATATGAACTTTGGGGGCAAAGTAAATTCATTCTGGGCTGTTGTAACCAGCACATTTTACATTATTATTGTGCATGCTTATTACTTATAGTACTACAAAGTAGTTTGATGCTGTTTGGGGTGTTTTCGACTAATCGATATATGGAGGCCTCTTGCTTGTAGTTTTGACTTCAGAAATATGAATGCATATAAGATCATAATTTGTGAAGATAACATAACCTCTAGAGCTAAAGCTACTCCACTATAAAATAATTGAAAGATGAGGGGTATCAATGTAATGGTTAAAGGTTACTCCTTATTTAGTTGAGGGGGCTAACTCGATTCTCATGGTTATCTCAGTCCCTTACCTTTCCCTTTCCCGGGAGCATGCTCTCTTCGTTTTTTGCAAATTTTACTGATTCCTCTTTATATTGTATAGGTTGCATACCAAGTGTAGATTTGCGGCGTGGGAAGTCAGAGAAGACTACACTTCCACTCTGATATTACAATAATTTGCTATCCCCCTACGGTTGTAGGTTGTGGTGTTGGGAGGAAGTGGATTCGTTTGTTCAGTGATTTGCAAGGCTGCTGTCTGAAGGCATCCAGGTAATGAGCATAAGCAGTGCATCTTTTGCTCTTGCACATCTCAAGTTTTCTTCAGAGCTGTATACCTTGTAGAGACTGGTGATGTCTTGATCAATTCCCTATTAGGAAACATGCATTTTTACTACTTTCTTACATATTTTAAGAAATCTCTGAGTGGATCTTAAATCTATTAATTTTCTTCCATTAGTCCCGTTATTTAAAAAATAATTCTGAACTATTCCTCTATGGTTGTAGATTGTGTTGTTGGGAGAAAGTGGGTCCACTTCAGCAATTTTTAAGGATGAGATCTCTAAAGGCATCAAGCTTAAGCGCAGATGAATCTTTTGCTCTTGCACCTCCCAAGATTTCTTCAGAGCTTTTACCGTGTAGACTGGTGCCATCTTGATCAATTCACCATCTCAAAACAGACATTTTCATAATTTTCTTGCATAGTTTAAGAAACTTCTGAGTGGATCTCCAGTCTATATATTGATGTAATTTATGCTTACAGTATCACTGGCTATTAAACCTGCATTGTAGTTATAGGTCAGGAAGACCATTTTGCTTATGCTATTAGTTTATGGCAGATCAGGAATGCCATCTTACTCTAATCCCTAGGATGAGGTGAGCAGGAGCGAAGGGATCTGATGAGATAAAATGAATGAGCTGTATTTGAAATTTTAATTTTTGATGAATATTATTACTTGGCGAGTAGCCACCCATTTATATATTGTTGCCATAAAAGCTGATGGAGTAATCTCAGATCATGATCCGAGTTAAAATAATTTGTGATAGAGATCTTCAACACATTAAATATATATCCACTACAGTACCAGTAATGAATAATATGTATGTTCAGTTCCTAAGAGAAGCAAGGAGTTGGTGAAAACGGGATTATTATCCAACTAGACCATCTATTGATCTCAATTTAGTTCTTCCCGACGGAAATGCATTGTACAGTGCACACTGATTAATTTATACTGAAATCCTAAGAGTAGTGAAACAAAATTACAGCAATTTAGCTAGATTTCGGGAGTCATTGTACAAAGCGTGACATGATACATCATTATCTGTCTAGTAAAAAAGTACATATCTAGACAAAATCTGTGAACATAGAAATCTGGATTGGTACTTTTTATTTGCATTAGTGAATTTATGACATTTTTGTGCATTAAAATTAGTTCATAAGGAATGTTGCTATTTATTTTAAGAGCAAACAACAATTTGTTTAAAATTAAATAAATTTCTAAATGAATTTAGATAGATAATTATTGCACTTGCAACATCCAGTTATTTCTATTACATAGCTTTTTTTTTTAAGTCTACACTATTAAATAGTTGAGTATCGTAAATGGTACTACTATAAAATATTGTATCTCTCATGCTGCTCCTCCAATTATCTTGGGCTTCATGTTTGTACCCATTAATTTGCTTTGACAATATATTTATGAACAAATGCTGGTGCTCTATTTTCAGATGCCTAATATAGCTTCTAACTTGTACCTTGGTACTACTCTGAACTGAAGCGCTCTCTCTCTCTCTCTCTATGTTGTGCAGAAGTACATAGGGTAGTTGCAACGTGTGTTTGAAATGAGATTGTGAATGTGCCTGATACAAAACACTCTGTATTGGTGAAGTTGCATCTCACCAGTCTTTTGGATGCAGAGTAGCTCTGAGAGTCCAACTTCATACTTCATTTTATTCTTAATGTGTGTTGATTTTTTTATGCATCATATTATGATATAACCTATCAACATGAGTAATGCTGCACGGCTAATGCTGTGCTATTTTTCTAGTGAAGTTTGGACTACTACCTCTATTTTAAAATATAAACATCAAAGATTTGAATAAGGTTAAATTTTTTTAACTTCTACGAATTATATTTAGAAAATTACATAATTTTTAATATAAAAATATATTTTTTATGAAAATTTATTTAATGATGATTCAAAAAATATAATTTTTATATAATAAAATATTATTAATTATATATTATTGTGATTAAAATGATAAAAAATTGATTTTAATTAAACTTAAAAATACTTATATTTTGAAACGGAAGAAGTAACAATTAGTTGATTGATCCAAACAAACCCTTACACATAAATAAGTAAAAACAACTTACACAAGAATTCACTTTTGTAGACGAGCTGAAAATAAACATTATGATTTCCCTTATAAACAGATTAGACGCATTTAAAAAACAAAAGTATTATTCATTCAAACCGGTCAATCTGCAGTCGAACCGGAGTTTTTGTTCTTGTCTGATTCGGTACAGATGCGCTTTTATTTTTTTACTACGACGCACGCCACGAGGACACTGACAGCAGTTGCCGGCTTGACGCCGCCCGTCGAGTGTCTTCGTGCACAGCTGCACCGCCGGGACGCAACGTGGCGTGCAGGCGTGGAAAGTGCGTGACCGGAGCATACGGAATCTTTTTCCGCCCGCTGTCCTGGTGCCGTATCTCGCCCAGCTGTGCTTCGGTGCTTCCAACTCTTTCGAAAGCAAGAAGTTACGAGTATCAAGGGCGAGAGCTTCTGATTCTTCTAATTTATTTTTAATTTAATTTTTTTGTGTGAAGTAATTTTGTAATTAAAAATAATTTATTTTAAATCTTTAAAATAAACTGTTAAAATCAAGATAAAAATCATTTTATAAAATTAAAAAAATTTACCTTTTTCATCCCTCAGTTTTTTAATTTATTTTCTCTTAATAAAGAGCTGGAGCGGAAGCCCGTAGTTGGTGCCCTAAATTGCCACGGGATCATGAATGATTAGCGGTCCCCACAGCGGAAGCCCGCAGTAGGGGGCAACTCCCACCACCTTCCAGAACTCTCCCGCCCAGCACTCCAATCAATCCCATCTCACCAGCTCCCAATCTCTAATCGGAGGCATTAGAAAGATAGAGGGAGAGAGAGAGGAGAAAGAGAGAGGCAACCGAGCGCGTGAGCCGGCGCCGAGAAGATGGCGGGGAACGACTGGATCAACAGCTACCTGGAGGCAATCCTCGATGCGGGCGGCGCGGCGGACGAAATCTCAGCGGTCGCCACCGCGTCGCGCGGAGGCGAGGGCGCGGCCGGGGAGAAGCGGGACAAGTCGTCGCTCATGCTGCGGGAGCGCGGCAGGTTCAGCCCCGCTCGCTACTTCGTCGAGGAGGTTATCTCCGGCTTCGATGAGACTGACCTGTACAAGACCTGGGTCCGCGTAAGCCTCGCCTCCGCCACTTAATTTTTTCTCGCCTCCTGGCCGTTCCGAGTCTCCGATTGTCCGCCGCCACCACGAATTTGTTGTTTTTGCTGTGGCGTTCGAGAGTGTTTCTTGTTGAATGTTTTCTGCTGTTTTTTTTTTTTTGGAACGCAGACGGCAGCAATGAGGAGCCCGCAGGAGCGGAACACGCGGCTGGAGAACATGTCGTGGCGGATCTGGAACCTTGCCAGGAAGAAGAAGCAGGTACGCGCGCTCTCCAAGTGAATTAACAGACAGCTGATTAAGGCGCTCACGAGTCACGTCTCGTTCGTTTACTTGTGCGGTGAATGTGGATTCTGTCATGTTTTACTGTGTTCCGGGAATACTTTCACTGTTTCTACATTAGACAAGTGTCCTGGTGACGGTATCATTGCAGTCTCATAGATTATCTTAGAATTTTTTAGATATTTGATAAAATCTGAATTAGTTAGCAATATATGAATTGTTTCACATTACTGACGTGTAGGAGATTGGGACATTATTTATAGGGGGATTTGTCTTAGGATATTGTAGTTGTGCCGTTTGGTATGTACCACGCTGCCCATTTCAATTTTGTCCATAGGACATAGTAATTCTGTGTTTTTAGTCGTTAGGACACCGTACAGAATATTTCAAGAATATTCCATAGCAAAATGATGACCCTGCCCCTCGTCTCCTCCTAGCCGTTGAACCCTGCGTGGACTATGCGACGCGCTCGTCGGCCTTGTCCGCGATCACATCTCCCCGCAGGTGACCAAAGGCCGCCTTGCTGTACTGGTTCACCTTTCAAATTGTGTCTATCCTGGCGGAATTTGAATAAAACAGACAGGGGAAATATCGTCATTTCACCATGGAATATTTTTGGAATATTCTCTGTTGTGTCTGGCGGCAAAAACACAGAATTACGATGTTCTGTAGACATAATCGAAACGGACGGTGTGGTATAGACCAATCAGCATAAACACGATGTTTTGTAGATAAATTATTCTTATTTATACATGTGATATTAGATACGAAATAACATTTTTCAATGCCCTATCGTCCCCTTAAGGTACTGGCCACACTGGAAGTGTTATGGGAGCTAGGAGCAACAACATGGGCACCATATGACAGCTTGGGGACGAGTTGTATTTTGGAACAGGTGTAGTGTTGTGGCGTTCATGACACATATGTTAAGAGTTTGTTAGGGGGTTATTAACAGATAAGATATCACACTCGGTTTTATAAATACAAAACGAGACATCTACATATATGTCATGATAAATTTCATCATATATATAGGACAATTAAGTGATAAATAATTTTATATCGCTAGACAAATAACAGATACCAAAGTTTTGAAGAGCAGCGAGAGGAGAAAACTTTATGGAACACCATAAGCGATCGATTGGCGGAAACACAACCTTTTATGCTCAAACTTTAGTTTACTGGCTGACTTCATTGATCTTCTTTTCACTGAGCAGCGTTTATGTGTAATAAAAGAACAAAAGTAACACACACGAGTACATAAAGTACCCAACAAGTGTAAAAAAAGATAATGCGCTATTGCTATCTAGACTGTTTAGTTACTAAGCAACCTATTTATTAAGTGTGAACTCCCAAAACGAACCTAGGACTGAAGGATGTCATCAGATTCCATCTAAGTACTAAGCTCACAAAGATACCAACACTTGGCTACCATCTCATTGGGTCCCACCTGACTACCAGGACAGGACCAACTAGAATCAATAAAACCTTATGTCAGCAATGCACCTGACGGAAATCCGACAATGGGCGAAGCAGCGTCAAGGCGAAGTAACCGGGCCAAACGCACCAATGTCCGTAGCTGTGGGTCGGAATGGGCCATCGAGTAGGGCGTTGTGTTGGCTATTAGTACTTGGCTTGGGGAAGGAGTTGATCAACAATTATGTAACAAACAATTTCATAATCTCAACTACCTCTGTCTCTCTCCGCTACCTACTTTGTTCTCCTATATCTCCTCCAGCGACGCCGTCGCTAACATTCTGGTATCAACGGCTTTCGGTCCTCAGCCTGGCGTCTTCTGTAACTACACTCATTGCGCGAAGCTCGAGGGCACCATGGAACCCAACATGAAGATGGTTCTCGACACCATCGACAAGAAGTTGGCGGACTACAACGCGAAGTGGGAGGCACATTTTGCCACCCTCGAGCAGTCGACTTCATCGGCTTCAGGGACGATCTCCTCCAAGCTCAGCGCAACCATCATGTCTCACCTCACCACCATCAAATCCGCTACGGTAGTTCACACCGCGACGGTCAAAGCGACAGCCACGACGTGTTGCAGCACTGGAATTGGCTACAGCACCATCAATACTAATTTGAGTGGTGTGTGTATCTAAAGAAGTGATGTCCTCATCACAGCGTCAAGGCGAAGTAACTAGGCCAAACACACCAATATCCGTAGCTGTGGGCCGGAATGGGCCACGAGTAGGACGTTGTGTTGGCTATTAGTACATGGCTTGGGGAAGGAGTTGATCAACAATTATGTAACAAACAATCTCATAATCTCAAATACTTGTGTCTCTCTCCGCTACCTACTCTGTTTCCCTATATCTCCTCTGGCGATGCTGTCGCTAACACCTTTTAGTGGCATTAATCGTGAAGCAGTCTAGCCCACTCTTAACCGTGAGTACGGCTATCATGACAGTTTTATCTTTCGAGAGTTTGTACACTTTTCACCACGGGTCGTGATTTTATCCTCTGTTAATATGTGGACTAAAGTCTTCTTGCACCACAACATAGCAAAATGGTGCATATCAAACTAAGCAATCAACCAATTAGTCGGCCATGTGTACCCATATAAGCCTTGTGGATGTGATGTAAAGTCAAGTTATATGGTTCATAAACCGGTCCTTAGAATTTAGAGCAGACACTAGCACAGGCCATTAACACTGTCACCAAATATCAACCAAAAGCATCATACTATACCATTTATCCCACTTAGATTCTCTATACACTAATTTATTTTCATTTTCTTTAATATACCATTAATCAATTTTAGTAGTATATGTTTTACCCAAAACCCAACTAAAGCAACAAGTCTAAGCATACAAACAACCAATCACGATACTCATACCACAAACCAATTTTCAAGGAACGATGAGTAAAGTTCTAGTAAATCCTACATAGGATTTCATTTAAAGACTAGCATGAAATTTCTAAATTCCTATATCATCTTAATTTGGTACAAGGTGGTCAAGGACACTTACAAGGTGGTTAAGGACATTTGTCTTTATAAAAATGATGTTGCTCAGTGATCTTCAACCTTCCCTCCAACCAACCAAGCAATTACAAAAACATACACGTTCCCAATGATTGACAACAGGATTCAAGGAAGCGTTTGAATAGTGACATGCCTAATTTTGTAAAATGATCGACAACAGGATTCAAGGCAGTGTTTGAACAATGACATGCCTAATTTTGTGGAACATGAGAAAGACATGATGGTTTGTACTGTATTTAACCTGAAAAAGAGATCAATGGGTTGGATCGGGATTTGGTCATGCAGCTGCAGTTGAAGAAATCATGTTCCTAGTGGTATCGTATCCAATCTTGGCGAATCCTTTGGGGGTTGAGATGGTGACTTTCTGAAACACGAGATGATCGATATTGAGAACAAGGAAGAAATTACCAATGCATGTGTTGGACATATCTGGAATAGGGAGCAGCAGTCATTGAGATGTAGATCCCGGAAGCTACAGGGCTTTGTTTGCTGTGATTTTTGGATATGTTGTACAGGATAACAAGTTGTACCTCCTGGCACAATTTGGTGGAATTTAGGTGGGTGAATCATCGGGAACGCGGATGGGAATCAGAGGGATCATGGTTGCTCGCGAGTTGGCCACATGATGAGGAATTTGAGGGGGTGGGGAGGATGTGGGAAGGACTTGGTGAGGATAGAAAGGGTGTGGATGGTGGGGAAGCTGAAGGGAGAGAGGGAATTTGGTGTTTAATACTCATTTCTTTTATTTTGAGTGTATGTGGAATGTGAAAGGATATGAAAACTGTTCACAAGCGGAAATAAAAAAATTTGGGTCTGCCATAACATCAGTTAGTTAGGTTGTTGCTTTGTTTTGTTAGGAGTCTTACCTATAAATAGCAGCCATGAGTGCTAGGAAGGTATGGAAAAAGACTTAAGTCTCGTCTCTTCTTGTGTCGTGGGTTGAGGCGCTGAGCATAGTTCTATAATAGATTGGTATCAGGGACCACATCATCGCATTGCGCTCTTTCGCTGGCCAGCGCCCATAACTATCCTGAGGGCGCTACCTTCTCTGCCAAGCTGGATCAAATCTGGGTGCAAATCGCCGTCTTCGGTGCCGATATCGATTTTGCGATCGCCTTCTCTACCAAGCTGGATTGGATCTTGGCGCAGATCGCCATCATCAATAACAGGCTTGGTGATCACGATGCGCGGATTGCATGTGTGGAGGCAAACTTCGACAAGCAGGCTGCAATCTTGTGCTACGATTGTTTGATTGCTCTAGTGCCATAGATCATAGCAGTGGAGGGCAACAGACTTGACCTGGGGGATAATAGCCCTGTTCCAGGGGACAACAGGTCTGCTCTGGAGGACAGTAGCACTGTTCTAGTCTTCTAGATGACAGTAGCCCTGTCCTGGAACACAACAGCCCTATCGCAGAGGACTTTTGGAGCAGTTGAAGCCCACATGAAGCAATTTGTCTTGTTCTTTGAGGAGCTTGTTTCAGAGGAGATGAAGCCCACATACATGAAGTAATTTGTTCTGCTATCCTTTGAGGAGCCTAAGGAGAACATATCCACCATTGTGGTACCTGTGATTATCCATGAAAGATTGATGATCAATGGATCCATTTGCGCCCTCAAGGAAGTAAAGAAGTCAGGAGTTTTTTTTTATGGGAACTAGGAGGAAGGTGCTCTTTTCGCTTGGGAACCAGAGAGATGACTCTTCTTTCCTTGGGAACTAGGAGAGATGAGCTTGTTGGCATAGCTCGAGGAAGAGCTGTCTTTGGGGAGGGGGTGTAGTGTTATGGCGACTAAAACACATCTGTTCGAGTTTGTTAGGGGGTTTATCAGTTAGTTAGGTTGTTGCTTTGGTTTGTTAGGAGTCTCATCTACAAATAGCAGCCGTGGGTGCTAGGAAGGAAGGTAAGGAAGAAAACTAGGTCACTCTTGTGCCGTGGGCTGTGGCTCAAGGAAGTGTGAGATAACAGGAAGACAAGGGGTTACCTGACAGTAGGTGGTGGATGTCTGCCCAAGAAACTCAAAAATAGATAATAGAACCTTCAGTTATCTGCAATTTGCTGAGGAAGAGATCAGCGATCGAATAATTTATTTCCTGTGATGTTTATTTTTTCCCATGTATAATTATTTTTCATACAGATTGAAGGAGAGGAGGCCTCTCGTTTATCTAAGCGTTGTCTTGAACGTGAGAAGGCTCGTCAATATACAGCTTCTGATCTGTCTGAAGACCTCTCTGAGGGAGAGAAAGGAGAGAACATCAATGAACCATCTGTTCATGATGAGAGCATGCGAGCACGTGTGCCAAGGATCGGTTCAACTGATGCTATTGAGGCATGGGCAAGCCAGTACAAAGATAAAAAGTTGTACATAGTGCTGATAAGGTATCCAGTTGATTTTTAGTCCAATCTGCCTTCATTGTGTACATATTCTTTTCATTAATTGGTAATGGTGTTTAGAATAATCTTATAGTCTAACCACTCTTAAGTAGTGACCTAGTGGTTTATTCTGTTATATATAGTTCATAAGCAAGTTAAAAAAATAAATCACTGTTCAGTATCAGCCAATTTATACTCCTGGTAGTTTTTCCCACATTCAGTTTGATTGTTCATGATAATGTCTTGGTTCAGTTCCATTGTTACAGCAGTGTCTATAAATGCTTCAAGTCTGAACACCAACTTCTTCTGTACCCAGTATCTATGAAATTCAGATATTATGATTGGTTTAGCTTTTACAGGAACAGTTAATCGATCCATCTGAACTTTTGTCCACTTTATTTTCTTCCTTCAGTTTCGTAGTTAACACTTGGATGCCAATTCTAGGTTGTCCGTGGCACCCGAGGATTTTACGTTTACAGTTCTGCTACAGCACACCTTGTTCAGTAGCAGTTACTTACACTCCTTCCAGTTGCATTATGGTCTTGTATGGTTTTGTGTTCTCTCATCATTTGTTTATGTCATAACTATTTCAAGCCACGCAGCCCAATGCACGTAGCTCCCGCTTGCGTGGGAAGGTTGACTACTTTAGGTCTTTTATACATAGCCTTTCCACATTTCTGCAAGAGGCTATTTCCCGTAACAGTTACATTGAAATCGTAATGATATAGTAGTCATAATGTAATTAGTAATTCAAGGACCAACAACATCAATGACACAATAATGCCTTTTAGTCCAAGCAAGTTGGGGTAGTTTAGAGATGAAACCCCTAGGAGACAAAGAACAAGGGAAAAAAGATGAAAGAAAGGAAAAAAAAAGTACAAAGAAAAAAAGAAAATAACAAAGGAAGACAAAAAAAAGATAGGAAAAGGGAAAAGAGGGGAACAGAAATCATGGTTCTGACAAGTGAATTACTAGCCTCTACAATCTCCTATCTAGTGCTAGCTCCATGGCAATATACCATCCTTCAAATCTCTCTTGACGGCCTCTTCCGATGTCAATTTGGATCTTTCTTTGCCTCTCTTCACACCATTAGGCTGACTTATCATCCCATTACGAGCTGGTACATCCTGTGCCCTTCGTGATACATGTCCAAACCATCTCAAACAATGTCGCACAAGCTTCTCCTCAACTGGTTGTCACCTCTAATCTCTCTTATGTCATCGCTCTAGACAGGTCTCTTCTTGTGTGGCCATAAATCTGAATGGCGCACAACTGATAGATAAGATAGTATCAACTGCCCCACATCACAAGGACATGTTGAGTGAAGCATATCCAAAGGCCGGAGACACACCTCTTTGTCATGTTTTTGATATCCGTTAGTTCAAAGGCTGGAGACACGACTGTACCTACTACGACTCCTTCACCAGCTCCTTCAGCTCCGTTGAAGTCTTTGACAGCTACTTTGGTTGCTGCTTCACGTGCTCCTACCTCTGGTACTCGATGCTCTCACTGTGATTATTGTGGTTGTGATAAGTGGTCTGCTGTAGGGACAGTAATCGAAGGTCCAATGAGCACGAGAACAACGGATTCGAGAATAAGGGGCCATGAATACTAGTTTCGACCATCCAAAAACCGATCTCCGTCATTGGGGTCAGCATTGTGACGGTGCATGACCGATAGATAAGGTGTCAGCAACTGTCTCACCTCACAAGAACACAGTGAGAAACATATTTAAAGGCTAGAAACATGCCTCCCTTTCTTATCTGACATCTTAATTCGGGTCATAGGTGGAGATAGGGTGAGAGAACATGCCCTTGAGCCAGTAAAAGGTCAATTGTGTGCATTGGCAAAAACATTCACGTTTTCTCTGTTCTGACATCCTTCAAATTAGCAAATACAATACAACTCGTAGTACAATACGAGTGGTGTGACAGTCCAACAGACACTCGTGACAAAGGCTACAAATACAAAAGAACAATTCCCATTCGACTGGTAACAGAGCGTGGGCACTTGATGAAAACATGGGCATGAAGCCCATACTATTGAGGTGACTATAACAACATTCGACTGGTAACAGAGCGTGGGCACTTGATGAAAACATGGGCATGAAGCCCATACTATTGAGATGACTATAACAACGTGGCTCACACAGCTCGTTCGACACACATGACGAAGGCTACACATGCGAAAGACCAATACACATCAGATTAGTAGCAGAATGTGGGCACTCGATAAAACCATGGGCATAAAGCCCATTAGATGCTGCGAGGACAGAGCACAGACCCGCGCAATGACAGGGCCTACTGGCAGCAACAAGTCCATTGCTTGTCATGCGTAGCCACGACAAAACGGCTGTCCAAGCATCTCATCATGCTTAGCAGGACAGGTTTTCTATACGGACTACCATTGGAGGTCCGCAGAGCATGAGATTAATTCAAGGAAGCCAAAAAAGTAGTTAAACATATCCTGTTACACTTGGAGTCGCCCCTTTGGCATGCTCATGAAAAAGAGCAAGAATTGAGTCCCTGTTTTCTTTTATTATTTTTGTTATATTGATTACATGGAAGCTTTTATTTTACTTTCCTCTGAGAAGTGCTATGTTTAAACAGCATTCATGGTCTTATACGTGGAGAGAATATGGAGCTTGGGCGTGATTCAGACACGGGTGGTCAGGTATTTGCGTTTGATCTTGATTGTTCCCTTTGTGAGTCTTTTATGATCTGCCTGCCTAAGTGACTGTCCTTGTTCCTTTGGATTGACTCCAGCAGTTTTTGTACTATGTCACGATCATTTTTTTTAATTATGTGTCAACAACATGCAGGTGAAATATGTTGTTGAGCTTGCTAGGGCTTTAGGTTCAACGCCAGGAGTGTACAGAGTGGATCTACTGACAAGGCAGATTTCTGCTCCAGATGTTGACTGGAGCTATGGGGAACCTACAGAGATGCTGAGCCCAAGGGGTTCTGAGAACATAGGGCATGAAATGGGTGAAAGCAGTGGTGCCTATATTGTTCGGATACCATTTGGACCAAGAGATAAATATATCCCAAAAGAGCATCTATGGCCCTACATCCAGGAATTTGTTGATGGTGCACTTGTCCATATCATGCAGATGTCCAAGGTTCTTGGTGAACAAGTTGGTAATGGACAGCCAGTATGGCCTGCTGTTATACACGGACACTATGCTGATGCAGGTGATTCTTCTGCTTTACTGTCCGGGGCACTTAATGTGCCTATGGTATTCACAGGTCATTCTCTAGGCAGAGACAAGTTGGAGCAGCTTCTGAAGCAAGGTCGTCAGACTAGGGATGAAATAAATGCAACTTATAAGATAATGCGTCGAATTGAGGCTGAAGAACTTTGTCTAGATGCATCTGAGATCATTATTACTAGCACGAGGCAAGAAATAGAACAACAATGGGGCTTATATGATGGTTTTGATCTAACAATGGCTCGAAAGCTTAGAGTAAGAAATAAACGTGGTGTGAGCTGTTATGGTCGTTATATGCCTCGTATGATTGTAAGTACATCTCAGTTCATTCTGTTCCAAGCACTTCAATCTTTTATATCACCGTTATGAAGTTACTGTTGTTTGATATTATCAGGCAATCCCACCAGGCATGGAGTTTAGCCATATAGCCCCTCATGATGTTGACCTAGATGGCGAAGAAGGAAATGAAGACGGCTCAGGTTCACCAGATCCACCTATTTGGGCTGATGTGCGTTTCATTTATTAGTTTTTCCTTTAAGATTGGCTCAGTAAATTTGCAGATATTGCGTTGATACCACCTTTTTTTTAACCTGTAGCCTTTTCTTGTACATTTTCAGATAATGCGTTTCTTCTCAAACCCCCGTAAGCCTATGATTCTTGCGCTTGCTCGTCCAGATCCCAAGAAAAATATCACTGCACTGGTCAAGGCATTTGGTGAACATCATGAACTGAGAAATTTAGCCAACCTTGTATGTGTGCCAATTCTATAATGCCTGTATATTTTGCCTTTTACTGTTGTTTTACTGTCTTTCATTGTGGTCTGGCTACTAAACTTTTATGACTACCAAGGCATGTATTCACTTGGGGCAAATGTTTATATTTGCAGACCCTAATTATGGGTAATCGTGATGTTATTGATGAAATGTCAAGCACAAATGCAGCTGTTTTGACTTCAATACTGAAGCTAATTGACAAATATGATCTATATGGACAAGTGGCGTACCCCAAGCACCATAAGCAATCTGAAGTTCCTGACATTTATCGTTTAGCGGCAAGAACAAAGGTGATAAAACTCTTTTTCATGCGATGGAATGTTTTAGTATGGTCATTGCAATAAGAGTGTTTATGGATCTGGGACGTATCTTTATTAAGGTTATGCTAAGTAATCACAATAATGTGTGGACCCAATGTTAAACAACCGTACTGTTGGTGTCATAGTATGTTTTCTGGTGAATGGTATCGTAGTATGTTATCTGGTGATGGTATCACTACCAGTACTAGTACTTGTTTTTTGAACTGTATCTCATTATTGATTGTCTAATGCATTCTGTTGTTCTGTCTTGATGCATAATATTAGATGTTTATTGGTTGAATCATATTTTTTGCTTCATAGCTTAGCTCTGGACACTGTAATTATTATGCTACTACTATGTGCCGTAATTTTTTATTTTCTCATCTTGAAACATTTACTTAAATAATTTCTATTTCTTTCAGGGGGTGTTTATAAATTGTGCATTCATCGAACCATTTGGGCTCACCTTGATTGAGGTTCTGCCTTGTTAAATTTCCTTTATTTTTTTATGCTTGCCCTAGTGATGGTTGTTTAATGTTTATACCTTATTGCTTGCCAGGCTGCTGCATACGGTTTACCAATGGTTGCTACCAGAAATGGTGGCCCTGTCGACATACATAGGGTATCATTGCACCACCCTTCTTTGTTTGTTGCGAAACTTCTTGCTTTAGTTGTTGATCATAGTACTTCCCTCATTTTGGTTCCTTCATTCAGGTTCTTGATAATGGCATTCTTGTTGATCCCCACAATCAAAATGAAATAGCTGAGGCCCTTTATAAGCTTGTATCTGATAAGCATTTATGGGCAAAATGCCGCCAGAATGGTCTGAAAAATATCCATCAATTTTCATGGTCTGAACATTGCAAAAATTATTTGTCACGGGTTGCTACTCTCAAGCCTAGGCATCCCCAATGGCAAAAGTGTGATGATGCTACTGAACTCTCTGAATCAGATTCACCTGAAGATTCCCTTAGGGATATTCATGACATATCACTTAACTTAAAGATATCCTTGGATAGTGAAAAATCAGCCAGCAAGGATGGAAATCAAACTGCTATGAGAAAACATCTTGAGGCTGCAGTGCAAAAATTCTCAAGCGGGGATAGTACCAACAGAATGGGTGGGTCAGGTGAGAATGCTGAGGCTACTGTGGGCTCTAGTAAGTGGCCATCACTGCGAAGGAGGAAGCATATCATTGTGATTGCTGTAGACTCTGTGCAAGATGCTGACTTTGGGCAGATTATCAAAAATGTTTTTCAGGCATCAAGCAATGAGAGATCTACTGGTGCCATTGGTTTTGTACTGTCGACATCTAGAGGATTATCGGAGATATATGCTTTGCTGATATCGGAGGGCATAGAAACTTGTGATTTTGATGCCTTTATATGCAACAGTGGCAGTGATGTTTGCTATCCCTCTTCAAATTCTGAAGACATGGTTAGTCCTGGGGAGCTCCCTTTCATGATCGATCTTGATTATCATTCCCAAATCAAATATCGTTGGGGAGGAGAAGGTTTAAGGAAGACACTAATTCGTTGGGCAACTGAACAAAACAATGATAGCGGACAGAAAATTGTTGTTGAAGATGAAGAGTGTTCATCTGCCTATTGCATTTCATTCAAAGTGAAGAATACTGAGACTGTATGTTCCTTTATAGTCTTCTTGTTGTCTTGCTGTGAATCTCTTCACTGTGGTTTTCAATCTTCTTTGCAACTTTTGATGTTTTATTATGCTTCACCTGTTTAGGTGCCTGACGTGAAAGAGCTTAGGAGGACAATGAGAATTCAAGCTCTGCGCTGCCATGTTTTGTACAGCCATAATGGTAGCAAGTTGAATGTTATTCCTGTTTTAGCTTCCCGTTCACAGGCTTTAAGGTCTGATCCTTGCCAGTAAATAAATAATTTCGTTTCATTACCAGACTTTTCATTCAAGAAAAAGCTGTATAGGCTCCATTACTAAAGATGTCCTAAAGCATTTATAGCCAAAACTGTAGGATAATATATGTGTGCGTTACTAGAGAAAAATCACTGAAGGAAAGAACTATTGAAGGATGAAGGAGAAAACTACTGAAACAACTAGGCGACGGTGTTAGCAGTTGTGACACGATAAAGGTTGTGGGCTTGATAAACAAACGCGTGTGTGCAGGTTGGTTTGGTTGGCTAGGCGACGGTGTTAGCAGTTGTGACAAGATAAAGGGTGTGGGCTTGATACACAAACGCGTGTGCGCAGGTTGGTTTGGTTGGCTGCTGGCTGGATAGTTGGGTTCAGGTTTAGTCCAATTTACTCCCCTTAAATATAGCCAAAGTCCAAATAACCCCTTAAACCATTTTCTGGTTTAGTTTATCCCCATAAAATGCCTTTTTGATTCAATTTACCCCCTAACACAGTGTCTTTTTTAATTCTCCGCACACAAGTATAATCTTAAGATGAATTTTTTCGAGATGATAAAACACATAGCAACACCTTAGAAAAATACGTCTTGGTCTTTTTATCATTATTTTCCTATAGTTTTGTTTCTCAAATAGGAGTATTAATTTACTATTAAATGTCTTTTAGTATAAAAATAATGATAAACAAATTATAATGTATTTTTTTAACATGTGTAATGATGTGCTTTGTCATCTCGTAAAATTTGATCTTAAGATTATGCTTGTATATTGACAATAAAAAAAAAATAGCATTAGGAGGTAAATTGACCCAAAATTATGTTTTTACGGGGTAAACTGAACCAAAAAATTGCTTAGTGGGTTATCTGGACTTAGGGTATACTTGAGGGGACTAAGTTTGTTATGGCTGGTTGGCATGGCTGGCCGGCTGGTCGTCACCAGATTTCCTTAACTATAGGATCTATTAGTTGGATTAGCAGATTTTCTAGATTATCGAATTAGTTCTCGGGTTTGTTTGGATTAGTTCCGGTGTTCGTTAGAAATTGGCTATAAAAGCTTAAAGCTTAGACCTAGTTATTAATAAAGTAAGTCGGAGATTGAGGAATTTCTCCTTCTCCTCTAGCTGCACGCTACAAGGGAGGCACCGGCAAAAGCACGACGCCTTAGCCAACTCACCGCCATCGCTAGCCTAGGCCGCGCCCTCCTCTCTCTCATCCCTGTAACCTACAGCAGCCGTCGGAGGATCAACGATCCTACCAATCTGGTATCAACGATGTCAGGCCCTCCTCCCACCACCGCCCTACCGCCATCCTGCACCACAGCAGCACCGACCCCCACCTTGACGCATTGGCCAAGGCAATCACCGACCTAGCTCGTGCCGTCGCTGACATCTCCGTTCACCTCTCTAGCTTGGAAAATCAACGGATGCCGCCATTATCGCCCGCTGTTGCCCTTCCACCGGTGCGTCCCTATGAGATGCAGGGCTATGGCACGATGGGTCTACCGCCGACGGGCGCACCGCCAACTGCCCCACGCCCCATTCATCAGATGCAGTTTCCCCACTCCCCATCACCAATCGCATCCATGGCGATGCCTTCAACAGGTTGTCACACCTGCGGGCACGGGTTTGTCACGCAGCGGCCCGGTCGATGAGTCGACAACGGCTTGACGAGCTACAGTAACATCCCTAGGCTCGTCGACAACAGCTGGATGCGTGAGGATTCCAGCTGGGTGGCATGGATGAATACAGCTTGCTCATGAAGGCCTTGGGCGGTTACATGAAAATTTAAATAGATAGAAAGGAGGGAACGAGAGGATCATCGATTGTAAACCAGCTCTTTTTTCTCCCTCTTATTTCTCTTTCAAACTTACCTCCTCTGTATCTACTGAAGAACACTTGAATCAATTTGATTCCCGCCATTGTTCGTGCGCCCGTGTCGTTGAGCCGCTGTCTATCGCTCGTTACACTGGTATCAGAGACAGGCGAGATCACCATGGTGCCGTTCAAGCCCAGACCGCAAGCACGCTTCCTGCAGGATCTCATTGCGGAGGTCGAACAGAAGCAGTTGGAGGCCATCGACCGCTTGCAGGCCTCTGTCACCGGCCCCGAATCGAAGGTCGACGAGCAGAAGCAGGAGTTCGGCCGTATGAAGTCGCAAGTGGACATCACCTGGTGATGTCGGGGTTGACGCTGGTTCAGCAGGAGCAAGTCCAGGTTACCAAGCTTCTCAAGGCGGAGCACCTGCTGTCCTCGACGACTGACGACACCGGTATCGCTGGCTCACGTCCAGGCGGTCCCTCTCCTCCGCACGCCTCGGTGAACACCACCCCACCCCATACCCCTGCCCTGCCTGTGGTTGAGCATGCTGATTCTGCTTCACACCTGGGCGATCGCTCCCATTGGATGCCCAAAGCGGGATTTTCCCCGTTTCGATGGATCAGACCCATTGGTTTGGTTAGACAAATGTGCTACATATTTTGCGATGTATAAGATTCCTGCTTCCTTCCGTGTTACTGCTGCCTCAATTCATTTGGAAGGCCGCACGGCCCATTGGTTTCAGTCATACAAGTTTACTCCTGACTTTCATCTCTGGGACAACTCTGCTGCAATTGTTCTGGAGTTTGAAGGGGATACACATCAGAGTAAAACAGTGGAACTATTGGAATTACGCCAAACAGGGTCGGTGGAGGAATACCGTCGTTCCTTTGTCAGTTGATCTATCCTATCAGGCTGTACGATTCGGCCATCAACGAGACCCTATTGATTTCCCAGTTTCTGGTCGGGCTCAAGGAGGAGATTCGAGCTCATGTCGAGATGCAGTTGCCTGATACATTGCAGAAAGCCGCTGCTCTTGCGTTGCTTCAAGAACAGAAACTCGCTCGTGCCAAACGACCGTCTCTCAGGTCAGGTTCGCTGTGGCCGTCTGCACTTCAAGCTAAGTCAGATACTCGATCTCATTTTTCTCCTTCGGACATGTGGAAGGCGAAGCAATTGAAGGACTACCATCGAGCAAATAACCTGTGTTTTAGGTGTGGTGACAAATATTCCCCAGCTCATCGTTGTGCATCGTTGCCTACTGATATCCCTGCTCCACAGTTGCACTCTATATTGGCTGATATGGGTTATGGTGGTGGCATGTTGTCAGATGCAATGTTGGACGCCGTGGAATGTTCAGAGTGGAGCTCGACAGAGATCATTGCTCATGTATCTCTGAATGCATTGAACGGCACTCAGAACAGCAATTCTCTACAGTTGAAGGCATCTACTTTGACTCAGGCAGTTCACACACCTTCCTTAATGCTGCTATGCTTTGACAGAATTCAGCGCACTCCTGTTACTGTGCCTTCTCTGCAAGTACGTTTGGCCAATGGCAGTTCTGTTTGCTGTAACTCTGAAGTGCAGAATTTCCAATGGTGGATTCAGGGCCACACTTTCTCTATCAATGCTAAGGTGCTTCCTATTGCAGCATATGATCTTATACTGGGAATGGATTGGCTTGAAAAGTTTAGACTGATGAAGTGTGATTGGTTAGAAAAGTGGATTGAATTTGATTATATGGGCACCGTGGTGAAGCTGCAGGGTGTACTCTCCACAACAGCTTCTTTGCAGGAGGTCTCTGGTGAACACCTTCTCAAGCTCCAGAAAGGGAATGATCTGTGGGCTACTGTGGTGATGTCACCTATTACTGCCGCTTCACTTCTGTCAGCCCAATCAGCAGATTTAGTTCCTCCTGTGGCAGTACAGTCTGTCATTACTGAATTTGCCCACTTGTTTACTTCTCCAGTTGAGCTTCCTCCATCTAGAGTCTATGATCATTCTATTGCCTTGCTGCCTACTACTGTCCCAATCAACTGTAGACCCTACTGGTACTCTCCTGACCAAAAAACTGAGATTGAATGGCAAGTGGCAGCAATGTTGTAGTCAGGCATTGTTATTCCCAGTCTCAACCCTTATGCTTCTCCTGTACTGTTGGTAAAAAAAAAAAAGGATGGTACCTGGTGTTTTTGTGTTGACTACAGGAAATTGAATGCAGCCACTATAAAAAATAAGTTCCCAATACCAATCATAGATGCATTTTTGGATGAGATAGCTGGTGCTACACTTTTTTTCCAAGTTGGATCTGAACTCTGGATTTCATCAGATTTGCATGACTCCTGAAGATGAGTTTTAAACTGCATGTAAAACTCATCACGGCCACTTCCAATTCAGAGTCATGCCCTTCGGATTAACAAAATGCACCTGCCACCTTTCAGTGCTTGATGAACTCGGTACTTGCCAAGTACAGTAGAGATTTTGTTCTTGTCTTTATGGATGACATATTGATATCCAGCAAGTCCTTGCAGGACCATGTCCAACATCTTAGACTGGTTTTTCAGTGCTTGCTGGATCACAAACTCTTTCTGAAAGCTAAGTGTGCCTTTGCTCAGAGTCAAATTGAATATCTTGGTCATATTATCTCTGACAAAGGTGTTGTCGCTGCAAGACTGCTGCTATTGCTGATTGGCCTGTTCCTACCAACTTTACTGAACTTCGTGGTTTTTGGGGCTCACTGGTTACTATAGAAAATTTGTGAAGTCATATGGTATCTTAGCTAAACCATTGACTTCATTGCTTCAGCACATGGTGTTCCAATGGACTGAGCCAGCTCAGGTGGCCTTTCTTGCACTGAAGCATGCTCTGACCTACATACTGTTGGTTCTATTTCTTTCGGGTTCAGTGAGCAGATCGAGAAGGGGGGTGTTCTGTGGGTCTTTACCTTCGGTGTTCGACCCGGCCGACGCTGAGGAAGAAGACTCTGCCATCCCTCTCCTTGGTCGGTGAAGTCCGCGCTCGGGCGGCGAAGGTCGGTGAAGAGGAGAGGGCCTTCGGTTGAGGTCGAGGGTGTGGCGGCGGTGATGGGGAATCCTGTTGCTGGTAGCGCACTCTCAAAGATCGGATTTAGGGTTTGGAATGTAGGGTGGGGTTCGGGCGACGGCCAATCTCGTGGTGTGTGCTCTGGCTCCTCCACCCTTCCTTTTATATGGCGCTGCGCGACGGGGGCCCACCAGCCACAAGGTTGGGCGCCCCCGATCAGGGCGTTGGAATCAGTTGGTCGTTGGGCCAACTGAAGACGAGATCAACTCCAGTTGGCCTAAGGCCAACTGGATGAGGTCAACCTAACACATACCAGTATTGGCATTGCCAAACTTTGAGCTTCCTTTTGAGATAGATACTGATGCATATGACACAAGAGTGGGGGCAATCCTCTCTCAGTGTGGCCACCCTGTTGCATTCTTCAGTAAAGCCCTAAGTGTTGCTAATCAGAAATTATCAACCTATGAGAAGGAATTCCTTGCGGTACTCATGGCTGTGGATAAGTGGCGTCCATATTTACAGAAACATCATTTTCTGATTAGGACAGACCATAAGAGCCTGTGCCATTTACAGGATCAAACTCTTTCCACTGATATGCAGCGTCGTGCTATGTCCAAGATGGATGGACTTCAGTTTAAAATAGATAGAAAGGAGGGAACAAGAGGATCATCGATTGTAAACCAGCTCTGTTTTCTCCCTCTTATTTCTCTCTCAAATTTTCCTCCTCTTTATCTACCGAAGAACACTTGAATCAATTTGATTCCCGCCATTGTTCGTGTGCCCGTGTTGCTGTGGTGTTGTCGATTGCTCGTTACACAGGTGTGGCCACGGCTGTGAGCACTATGGCACCGAGTTCATGTACGACGTTGGCATCGAACCACAGCAGCAGCGCGCCCTTTCCCAACAGCGACCCCTTCTGGCATGGCGCCAGCTCGTCAAGCGCAGTCTATCCGCCTGGCGCAACAATTTCGCGTATGGCGGGCGCTCCGTTCTACGTCGAAGCACCATTCTTCGGCACACCTGAAGTCCCAGCACATGATTTAAGACTAAGCGTGGGTGCAACCCCCCTCTACAGGCTGGAATTCCCCACCTACGACGGCTCCGAGGATCCCCTGAACTGGCGCAACAGGTGTGAGCAGTTTTTTTGAGTCCAACGCACCATCGTCTTGGATTGGGTCTGGCTCGACTCCTATCACCTGGTCGGCGAGGCTCAGACTTGGTACTACGCATTGGAGCAGGATGAAGGCATGCTCGGCTGGGACCGCTTTAAGGAACTGTGTCACCTGTGCTTCGGGCCGACAATCTGTATCAACAGGCTCGCAGAACTTGCTCGACTTCCATTCTTGTCCACAGTCCAGGAGTACTCCGAGTGCTTCAATGCGCTACTCTGCTATGCGCGTAACCTATCGCCAATACAAAAGGCAGAGCTGTTCGTGGGCAGTCTTCCCGAACACATTCGCATCAACGTCGAACTATGGGAATCACATGACCTTTTGTCAGCGATGCACCTCACTTGGGCATATGAGAATCGCGCCGAGGCCATCTCACTGATGGATCTTCAGCATGGTGCTCGAGCACCCCAGCGGTAGTCCTCAGCCCTCCAACACCCTCGAGGCAGCCAGCAAGTGTCCGGTACCACACTCGGTGCTGTGCCGACTCTTCCAGCACCACAGCTGACCCTGCAGTATCAGCGCTTGAGGACCCTGTCATCCACCGTGATGGCCAAGCGCCGCTGCCAAGGGCTTTGCTACAATTGCGACAAGCCTTATATTTGCGAGCACAAGTGCCAGCGCCTGTTCTATCTGGAGGTGTCCGACTTTGAGGAGGATGAAAGATCCACGGCTACGGCTGCTGCCAAGGATGCCATCCACACCGGTGGTCATTTGCCTCTACCACTATCCACAGCTCCAGATAGATGACGCCCTCCTACCCGAACTTCAGCTCGAGAACGAGCTGTTTGCCGACGGTGGAGAGATGTTTTGGCGGACGAGGCACTAGCGCCATCGTGGCTGGTTGGCATGGCTGGCCGCCACCAGATTTCCTTAACATGATCTATTAGTTGGATTAGCAGGTTTTCTAGATTATCGGATTAGTTTCAAGATTTGTTTGGATTAGTTCCAGTGTTTGTTAGGAATTGGTTATAAAAGCCTAGACCTGATTATTAATAAAGTAATTCGGAGATTGTGGTATTTCTCCCTCTCCCCTGGCTGCACGCCACAAGGGAGGCGCTGGGAACAGCACGGCGCCTCAGCCAACTCGTCGCCATCGCCAGCCTAGGCCGCGCCTTCCTTTCTCATCCCTACAACCTACGCAGCCGTCGGAGGATCAACGATCCTACCAATGTTGGACTTTACCCTTTATGATATCATTGTAGTCCAGTTAAAACTAGTGGTATTCTTGTTGAAACTGGTGGTAGCAATATTAGAGTATATTGGTGTCCATGTCAGTGTCGTACATTTTGTTATGCTACGTTGGTATATTCTCATTTATTTGAATACATCTTAAGTTTCGTAAAAATAAAAAATGGTGATGTTGGTTCCTTATGACTGTCATTTAATAGGCATATTTATGTTGTTAGTTACAATGTAAATAAGGAGATGTGTGACCATAGAAGTGCTTGGAGGAGGCTAATATACCATATAAAGAAAACTACTTAATTGTTGTATATAAGGTGCACATACTGAGATGAGTAATTTTGAATTGTTGTGCAGTAGACCTTGTCATACTTAGCAGGGTCAGACAAATTGCAGACAACCTTTTCTGACTCTGCTTGTTCCTTCTCTTGTTCCTTTTTACAGATATCTATATATAAGATGGGGGGTTGATCTGTCAAACATGACAGTTATTGTTGGTGAAAATGGGGACACAGATTATGAAGGATTGCTCGGAGGCGTGCACAAGACTATCATACTGAAAGGCTCTTTCAATGCTGCTCCAAACCAAGTTCATTGTGCCAGAAGCTATTCATTACAAGATGTTGTGTCCTTTGAAAAACAAGGAATTGCTTCAGTGGAGGGATATGGCCCGGATAACATAAAATCGGCTCTACAACAATTTGGTATATTCAAAGGCTAATGAACTTGGTCAGCACAGACATCAGTTAGGTACGCAGGGTTACACTTTATTGGTGTTTGGTGAATACACACATGAAATATTTTCAATAATTCCAAAGCTTAGAGAGTAAATGAACCAAGGGATGCATATTTGTGTTGTTTTGTCTCTGTTACAAGTCATATTTAATTAATAGGATGGATATTTTATTCCATCCATTTTCATTCGATAAATAAACCATATAATACTACCCTAACTGTATTCCACGTGATTTTTCATTAATTTCTCAATGTAGTAATCGCATTGAATGCGATCTCCACATGAAACTTTCTATGAAGCTGCATCTATCCTTACAACTATCGTAGACTCTAAATTTCAAATAGGTCCTATTTGGTCTCATAACAATATATACTTTATTAAAAAAGCTATAACAATACTGCATATAAGGGAAATTAATACATACCACTTATTCCATTTTTTAGTGTCTGATTGGCAGAATTATTTTATTGCTTATATTCGTTACTATGTCTGGCATAGGGGCAAGACTCGGAGAGGGGTAGCTGGGTACGTGCTCTGCTGTTCTCCAGAAAATAATGGTGTTGGCCTATGTACACCACAAGAACGGATACGTGAACAGGGGTCCGTTTCTCCATAAAAACTGTGTTGTGATTCTATTTTGTAACTACGTGGCAATAAGGCCGACATTTACAAATATGAATGACGTGTATATCACCATTTGAGCGTCAGAGATGCTTTTGGTAAAAAAAAAAAAAACAGTGCCTGCCATCAATCTCCTATTTGCGGGGCGCTGCTTGAATCTGTTTGGGCGGTCACTCCATTTTATTGTTAGTTTTGGATCGGAACAACCCTGAAATGGTTTGGAAAGAGTCGGATTGATCTGTTAAGGCTAGCCTGGTTTCAAAATCATACCCATTATCACCTCTTTTGCATGCATCTTATCGACTATCGAAACAAAATAGACTGATGAGAAAGCATGACACAAGTTTAATTGGAGGAGTTGCTTTAATCGAACATAAAAAAAATGGCAGTAGGATTATATGAGTCATGAATTTAATCCTAAACATGCTTTCAGTGACACGTGGAACCAGTCAGTCCTGCCCTGGAATGAAAGACTTGGGGAAATGATTTCATGGGTGCCGAACAAGGTTTGACTCCCGTTAATCTATCCCCTGAGGACATGTGTTCAGTTAAAACATGGATGTGAATCTTTCCTAAATTTATCATCATTTTAGTTCCAACACTACACGGATATGATTTTGTTACAGGTCGAAAAAGGGTAGAAATAGAAGGGATGGATTGATTTTCAAACTAAGCTGGCTCTAACCAAACGGTCATTTCTGGTCTGACAATATCACTTTTGGTTTAAGGTTAAAATCAAGTGACTTTTTATGTGTGACTAAGAATAAGTGTCTCAAATAAAGTGATTTTATTAAGGGCCTGTTTGGATTTATGGAATGAATTTATTCTAATAATTACAATTTAGACATAGATTAATTAAGTTAATATAGTTGTATATAAAATATATTTATATATTTATTGTTAGGCATACAAAGGACATATTTATATGTTGCATTTTTATTGTAGAAAAGTGAGTTAAAGAGTGTGCTATAAAGTGTAGAATATAATTATAGCATAATGATCTATATAATTTATTTGCATCTCACTCTATGAATTTGAGATAGATTTATTTGTGAGCTTGAGAAAGTTATGAAATGCCAAATTTTATGCCAAATAGGTTAATCCAGTATGTAGATTTAAATTCCTCCAAAATGAAGGAATTCAAACGGCCCATAATGGTAAATAGAATAATGTCTCGAATACACTGCAATTAATCTATTACAATTATGACTAAGAGTCTTAAAAATTATTACAAATCAATTGCAGCAGAAAATATACTAAACGATGCAGGGCTCTAAAGGCAATGGATCTAACAGATGGCTCATCTAAACTTATGCTCTAGTGTCTTATATATCTTTTTAAACTTCTTCATACACTCAGTAGCATTCATTAAATCAAGGTTGAGTATGGGAGGTACTTGAGGAAAAAGATGATATATGGCAACAAATAAGGAAAAAGCAATAGAGATTTCTTTTGCATAAAACTCGTCATAATGACACACTTTCTATTAAACATCTATTTACTAAGTGATAGACATCGAACACTAATAATAGCTGTAGCACCAATATAAAAACCAATCACAGTCTACTATTGTGATCTACTAACATCACCAAACCATATTTAATTCTACTAATCATGTGAGCCTCTATTCAATGATTATGACCGTGAGCATGGTTGTCTAGACAGTTTTGACTCTGTAGAGGTTGTACATATTTATCACGATAAGTGATTTCATCCCTTGTTTTTAGGTGACTAAAGAATCTCTATCGATCTTGTGCTGGCCAAGCACTTACACACTTCTTTTGGTATAAAAGTCAGGAGATCACTTCAAAACTTTTCTATGGCTTTCTCCAGCTTGTACGTGCCCACTGAGATTTCACTATTAGGCATTAACTGTAACCTAAAAAAGGTCTCCTCCTGTGTCAAATGGTTCCCGAGAGTACTCCTCTCTTTCTCACACATCTCTCTTCAGGCGGATTTAGGCCTACCTGGCTTTCCACGCTCCACCAGTTGATATGCACAAAATTGGTCTCCATCACTTACTACGCCAGACCGCGCCCATTCTTAGCCCGTGGTTGTAGAGTGCACATGGATGGTCGCTCCACAAATCTATCCTTAGATTTGAAAAGATAACATACTCAGGTTATAAGGAACATCAAATTCAATATAACCTAAAGTTGTTAAAGAATATATGAGCTCAAACTTTTTTCTCGTTAGTATCAGTGCAATGAAAAGGCTTATTCTCAATATGTGTGTACTCAACCGCAACATTTTGAACATCGGACACTAGCTGTGTTTTTAGATTAAAGAAGCATGTTCACATAACTTGTTACAAACATAGGACAAATGTTCATTACGAGACAAAGCATAAGTCATTGTAGACTCTACTAAGCATTGCAAAACACTAGTATAAATAGTGGGTAATTGCAATTCAGCACAAGCAAGATGAGTATACAGAGATGAGGTGAGAGACGCACAATGTATATCATATTTTTTTACTCTCCTTCGATGTAGTAGGCGCCACAGAAACATCATTATCCATTATTTTAGCAATTATCTTAACGATATCTTCAGCTTTGTTCTCGCTCTGCTGCACAATGGTAGGCATAGGATAAGAAAGAGAGGAGTGCTCTCTATCTAATTGTGTCATTTTAGTAAGAGATATAGTATCACAACTCCTCTTTATCACATTCTACTTGTGACCAAGGCATATCAACAATACATTC
>BCLH01000066.1:85414-112910 GCA_001602315.1 Zoysia pacifica
GAATTGAGACCTTTCATAAACTTGCTCATTATATCTTCGTGGCATTCATCTAAGCCATCAAACATGACAGAAACCTTAAAGTCATGAAAGTATTATTTAATAATCATACTATCCTATTTTAAGTTGTCTAATTTGACGAGTAAATGATCAATATAATATGCAGAAATAAAAATATCTCTAAAATAGCGTTTGAAATTCTCCAAGTGTCTGGAATTTTATTATGCCTACAAATATATTTTTATTTAAGCAAAACACATTCAGTCAAAACGCTATAGGCAATGTAAATCTTTTCTTTCTCAAAGAAGTCATGTTCATTAAATTTTTTATCTACCTTCAGCTTCCAATCAATCTATGCATGAGGATCATATTTTCCAGCAAAAAAAGATATTGATGAATTGACTACATGAAAAATATCATTATTTACCTCATGTTGAAGCATACGCATATCTTGGTGGGGGTGTAAACCACCAGCTCCCTTTTTCTTGATTACGCCTATCATCGTTAGCAAACAACAAAACAAATTGACAACAAGCTAGTCTATGTCCAACTCTATTTCCCTCAAGCCTGCTTAACCAAGTTCTTACATGTGCTTAGCATACCGACAGGGGTGACTTGCAACCAACAATGTCAACCAACAAAGATTAGTGGAGTGATTGTCAGGGACACAAACTTTTTGGTCCCTTTGGTAGAGCTCCCAGCTCCTGATTTTTTGGATTCACTCTTGATTCTCCCTTGAAGTGATTCTATTGCTAAAAGTGATTTGATTTTATTCTCTACGATAAACTCTTAGAATCAGGACAGAGAATCACTTCACAGAATCAGGAGGAGCTAATTTTTTTAGCTCCCAGCCTCTTAGTTCATTTCAAAGAATCACTTAACAGAACCAGACAAGAATCGCCCAAAGGGGCCCTTTGTTTGCTGCAGAAATCTATGGAGCTTAGATAGTTTCAATTTGTAGTAAGATTAGCCCAATCAAATCTACAAATACAAAGTTGAATAAGTGTACAATGACGGTACAGTGCTGGTCCTAGGCTAAATCATGCTAGAGATGAGAGGCTAGACACAAAGGTAGTCACACAAATGATACAAAAGGCACAGGACAACAGACTACAACTCATTTTTTCTTTTTTTCAAAATTCTTTTATTTTGTTTTTTCCTTTGCTATTTTTCTCATTTTTCTTCTTTTTCTCTCTGTATTTTTATGGTAACACATGAAATAGAGATGAAAAAGTTTAGACGACACACCTCAGATCTCTTTTGTGATTGTGACGCGCTCGGTTGGTATTTTATGGCAAATGTGGATCCGCTAGAAAGATAACACAGAAATCTTTTCAGATTTTGCAAAACCGTTTCAAACAAATAATAGACCATGAAGATATGGTCGTTTTCTTTTAAACAAAATCTATTACCTGAATCTATTATTTCCAACAAACTAGAATCTCAATTGCAATGCCTACTAATCGAAGGAGAGTAAAAAACATGATATACATTGTGAGTCCCTCACGCCCATCTCTTTATATTCATGTTGCTTGTGTTGAATTGCAATTGCCCACTGTTCATACTAGTGTTTTGCAATACTTAGTAGAGCCTACAGTGACATGCTTTGTCTCGTAATGCACATTGTCCTATGATTGTAACAAGTTGTGTGAACATGCTTCTTTAATTCCAAAAACACAACTAGTGCCTGGTGTTCAAAATGTTGCGGTTGAGTACACACCTATTGACAGACCATTTCATTGCATTGATATTAATGAGAAAAATTGGAGCTCATATATTCTTTAACAACTTTAGGTTATATTGAATTTAATGCTTCTTGGAACCTGGGTTATTTGAAGAAATTATTTTAGAATTATAGTTTGCAATGTTTTGGCTACTGCATTTTTTATGCAATTAGCAACTATAATGATATTGGAGATTTCTTAGTGTCTAAAGTGTTCATATGTACTCATCTAAAATACCCTTTTAAAATGCAAAAAAAGAAATATCTTCAGGACTTTCATCCATTCGAGTGAGTGAGCACAAAATTGATTTAATTCTTGAAACCCAATCATGCTACCCAAAAGAGCAAGCCGAGGACGGCTTTCCATAAAGAAAGGGAGAATAAAGAGAATATGAGGACTTTTTGGCCACCAAGTAATTGTATTCAAATACTCTCGTGACCTCAACCTTTTCATGCAAATTACAAGGCATGGTGGAGTTGAGGTTCTAACAATGAACTTGAGTCAAAGAGGACTCCAAAACAAAAAGAGGATGATGATGAGGACATCACTCCTTTAGATAGACACAACATTCCTTAGTATTTGGAACTCGGTCACGATAGTTAAAATTAGAGGTGAGCTCGTTTCTAAAGATATATTTTTCTACCTTTAAGAATAGATTGCTACCTAATGACTATCATCATTAGTGTTGGACTATAAGTGAATTGCACACCTTTCCCCATTAGCATAAGCTTTTGAGGTCAACTGGTTGATGCATACTACTCAATATAATATCAGAGCCAGAGATCTCAAATTTGAATCCTGGTGGGCATAATTTATTAAAAATAAATTGTAGCGTACTCCTGTTCCACGTTTGCACCTATGAGAACTGCACGTGAGGGGGAGTGTTGGTGTATAAGTGAATTGCACACCTTTCCCCGTTTGTTTAAGCTTTTGGAGTCAACTGGTTGGTGCATGCAACTCAACAATTGGGAACATTGGAAAGGAGCAAGAAAAGTTGTAGAACAACTTAGAGATGCACAAGACATGGAATGATATTCAATTCCAAAAGAAGTCTCAATCCAACTCAGGTTAAATTCTAAATCGGACTCTAGGAGCAGCCTGTAGGATGCCCAGGTCGCATACGAACTCCATTTTGAACGTTCTAGATATGGATGGAAAGCAACGGAGATAAGATTTTCAACGGATCTAATACCGTGCCAAAATACTTTCTAGATCTTTGAGAAGTTCTGAAACAATACAACATTCAGAAGTAGTCAGGGTGCTGTGACACCATCTTTTAGCTCTTGGGCCATGTATCTTTTCTAGGCCTATTAGTATTAGGGTTTGCCCCTTAAAGATGCCCTAATCTCTATATAAAAAGTAGTTGCCATCATTAGAGAGAGGTTTTTTTTAAGTTTAATCTGTTATCAAATAGTTTCGATGTGATTACAACTTTATGTGTTTAGTTTAGATTTCACATCTGTGTTGCGTTCTTCCTTGTGTTCTTCGATTCGCATGAAGAGATTAGCCTTCTTGTCATGGTCAATCGTGTGTTTCACGATTGATAACCAGAGGAGAAGTGGTGCTGCGATTACGGGGTTTGAATTATGTTAATTTGAGGCTGGATCGATTGTGGGTCGCATCTCCACAAAGTCTGATTTTAGGTCAAAGATGACTCCAAATTAAGTGGGGGGGGGGAGGATGATCTGGACATCATACCTTGTGATGAGTAGTTCCATGGCAACATTCCCACGGGCAGGATTTGGACTAGTAGGTGAGTGACGCATAAGATATCCTAGCGGTGGAACAAAGACATATCACTGATCAAATAATGCAAATAAAATCAATGGTGATATCGACGGACTAATGCCAAAATTCAAATAAAAGCAATGAATCCAAGTTGTGAAACTAGAGACAGGAGGACTCAATGCCATATCAAAATATGAAAGATATAATCTCAATATGGCACTAAGTATGAGAATTATCAATTAATCACGTCAATTGGCAATAAAAGATTAAACTTTTAACAAATTCTACCAAGTTTTTGCAATTAATCAACTCTAGGGCATGCGGGGCGTTTTTCGATGAAGTGGAATGATAGAAACAATACCCCGAATGAAGAGGAGCTGAAAACCACCGAAAATCACACCGGAAACACGTCCGTTCGCCGCTAAACCAAAAATCCTACTAAGGGTTTTGAGTGAATGCGAAAAGCAAAGGTGGCAAGGAGCACTAGGGCGACGCGCGAGTACGACGAGGGGCGGCCACGTTGAGCTAGGGCACGGCGGCGCGCGAGGTAGACTAGCGCGAGGCGGCTATGGCGCAGAGCGGTGGAGAGCGCAGAGGGCGGCGAGCAGAGCGCACAGGTGGTGGCCGGAGCAGGGCACGACGGCGAGCGGGTGGCGCGCGACGAACAGTGGAGGCGGCAACGGTCTAGTCGATCAGCGACGAAGAACTCGCACGGGCAAAATGTGGAAACCGAGGACCCATGTGTGGTTTAGGTCATAAACAAATCAATGGCCGAGATTAAATGAAATTCAAACGGATGTCCGTGATTCACTGATCGACCAGGTCATCGGACTGTCCGGTCCCCTGAGATTGTTTGATGTTTATAAATGTTCAAACTGTCCAGTATCTGCAGAATTCCAACACTAGAGAAGCACCCGCTTCATCTCCTAGCCACCGAACTGTTCGGTGATATCGCCGGAATGTCCAGTGTCTATCCAAATCTGCAAAGTGACTGATCACAAAAATATAGTCACCGAAATGTCCAGTGAAGGTGTCGGAATGTCTGGTGACCTCAAGGAATTGCAGAATCAAGGATTTTCTTTCTAGAATTCCAGTGTCCTCACGAAAGAACCAAATAAACATTACACTTGTCTAGAAAGAGAACTCTAAAACACTCCTTTGCAAATATATAACCCTCGATCAAGCAATAAAACCCAAATGAGAAGGCGCCAAAAAGGGAATGTATGAAACCCATGTCCATGGTCCGAGTAAAAACATTTTAGAGACCGTTAAGCACAGGGTTCAATGGCATGAACCGCACAATTACTTTAGTTATCCCTTGTAGGAGTGTGTGAATCCATATGATCAATGTAGTCGCTTTTTCTGAGGATAACGCCTTCTTCGTGGTTCCTATATGCAATGCATGGCAACAATATCCTAAATAATGCATTGAATTTAAATATGCCATATAGATGCAAGCAAATTAAAGAACATTGCATAAAGAAACCTATCTGGTGCCAAGTTTGACCTATCTCATGCTTATTCACCATATGCTTGCTGCTTTGCTTTGAGATAGCCAAACCACCTTCTCAAGCTCTTTCCTCATGCATATAGATATCTCAAGGTGGTTAGACACCGTTCTATTTTTTTTGTTTTTTCTTTTATCTTTTTACACATGATGCATGATAGTGCAAACATTTAGTCCACGAAGAAAACCTCTTTGAAGAGTAGATTGGCGTTGAAGCTCCATTACATGTGGTGGACTTCTAGAATCTTCAATTTTCTTCACGGTCCACCACCTTGGTCGCTTCGCTTCTTCTTGGGAAACTGAGAGAATTTAGGCTTCCTCTCTCGGTCCACGATCACCTTGGAGGCCCATATCTTCTTGATTGTCCTCTCGTCATTGGCGATCCGAGTAGCCTGGCTTTCACCTTTCCATCTTCGGCCCTAAAAATCTTGTAGTGCACATCTTCATGAAAAATGTTAGTGTTAGGCATAATCCTTGGAGTGATGACCATCAAAGCAACACTTCTCGCAATAGTGGTCATCCGCCATGAGCGAGACTATGTGTTAGCTTCATGATCATTAAAGCCCCTCAAAGGTATGAATGATTTTGGTGATTGAATGAGAACCATGAGCTAACACGTTGGATGCAGGTCTATCAACACTATTCTATACTTCTACAAGTTGGTTGCTTCGAGGTTGTTCAAATCCTCGGAGTGTTTCCAAGAAGAAAGATGGTCCAAGGCTAAGGATGATCTATATCCGTGTGTGGCTTAGTTTTTATGCCTTGAGTTTATAGGAAACACTGGAACTATTAAAAGGGATCGGGTCGCTCGTCTCGATTTTACAGGAATTAGGGAGTGTGGATGCTAGAAGTTCTCTGAGGCACTGATCAGTGGAAGCATGAAGATGTCAAGAGTTGCAGCCAGAAGCCTGAAGATCTTGAAATAGTCAAGTTTCAGCAGTTGAAGGGTCACCGAACAGTCCATCGGTGTTACCGGACAGTCTGGTGAGTGTCGAAGCTTGGAGTCCAGAGTTGTTTTCTGGGAGCTAAAGACTAGAGGTCACCGGACAGTCCGACGGGCGTCGTGCAGGAGCTCGAAGTCCAAAGAGAGGTGCTATCTGGAGTCATCAGGAAGAGTCACCGGACAGTCTGTCGGTTCAGTGACCGAACAGTCCGGTGAGCCCTGGAGAAGGTGTCCAGAAGAGGTGTCTTTGGAAGTTCAAAAGAGAAGTTCACCGGACAGTCCGGTGATGGTATGAACCGGACAGTCTAGTGTCATATGGAATGAATTCCAGAGGTATTGTTTTCTGCCAGTTGAAGACCAGCAGTCACCGGACAGTCCGGTGGTCCCAGTCACCGGAGAGTCCAGTGATTGCAAAAAGCAGACAATTTTTTGGCTACAGCTCTTAACGGTTGTTTCAGGGCTTCAGGCCTATTTAAACCGTTGGGGGAGCTGTTGTGAAGCTTGCTCGCGGCCATAACAAGTGGAGATCATTTGTTGAGAGCCAAAGTTCATCAAGGGAGCACAAAAGAGCATCTAGTGAGACCTTGAGTGCTTGTGAAGAGTAGCAAAGAGCATCCACACATTTCTAGAGCTTGTGAGGCTGAGAGGAGTGTGTTAGGCTTGTTACTCTTAGTCTATGGCAGCCTAGACCGGTTAGGCATCGTTGTAAGAGCTTTCGAAGCCTTCTGGGTCCTCTGCTCGAAAAAGACACCAAGAGTGAGCGTCCAAGCCTTGGAGGCTTGCTCTAATGTTTGGATATTATTTGCTACAACCAGGGCGCCGATGTCTTCACTCTGGAGAGTGAAGCGTACCCTTGTGAGCATCATTTCGGGAACGACAGAAAGAACCAAGACTCTGACAGGAGTGGTTCAATGAGGATTAGGGGAAGGGGCCATCCTTCTGATACCTCGAGAAAAATCGCTGAGCATCTCTATCACCTTCCTCTTTACTTATCGCATTTACATTCTTGTGAGTAGTGTGATAGGTTGTTTAGTTGCCTCTCTTGGTGGCTCTCGTGCTGGTATGCTTACTAGCTTGATAGGTTGTCCTTTTGCTTGTTTTACTTTTTCTTAGACCTTACTTGCTAGGAGTTGATTGCTAGATTTGCTAGAATTTAGGAAGAGTGAGAGATCGGCGAAGTAGTGTAAGTGCCCGATTCAACCCCGCCCTTCTCGGTCACTTGATCTTTACATGTGGTATCAGAGCCAAGTGCTCAAATTTGGGCTTAACCGCCTTTGAGAAGTGATCAGGAGTGATGGAGACAAGTTCTTCATCGGAGTTCGGTAGTGGCTAATGGTAGAATCGCTTGCTAAGCTACCTATATGCCACAAAACCAGAGAATTCGAGTGCTAATATGAACAACTCTTCACACTTTTCTTATAGCAACTCTTTAAGTGCTACCATGAATGAAAATTTCATTTATCGTGAGCTTATTGATGCTTACACTCACTTTGGAACTCTTGATGGTGAATCTATAGGTGCGACCATGCTACAGTTCCATGATCTAGTTGAAAATATTAGTTCTATTGAAGGAGCACTTAAGATTTCTCATGATGAATTCATCAAGAAGTTTCTCTCAAGCAATATTGCTAGCTCTTGTGTCTCTAATGAAGCTTCATCAAGGAAGGATGATCTAGATTATTCCGCCTCAAGTGAAATCATTGGAGTGCATGCTCATCACACTCTTAAGCCATCAGTTTGCAACGACTCTATCTCTACTAGCTCTCATTTAGTTTTTTAAGATAATGCTATTGATAGTAGTTTGTTAGAGGATTCCTATGATGTTCTATGTGATGAGTATGATGATATCTTTGTCTTGCCTAATGAAACTCCAAAAGATTTGTGCATTCGCATTGACAAGCTTGTAGGCTAGATCAATTCTTATGAGAAGCGTCATATCACTATTGATGAAGCAAACAAGAAGAAGATAACACATGGAAGAGTCAGCCCATGCACTCTATGGAACAAAGTTCATCTAATGAAGCCGCTCTCATTGTTGAGGTGAGTATGGATAAATCTAGTAATATTTTGGATACTAACACCTCTTGTCTCATGGCTTCTAGCAAGGTGAACTACAAGAATGATGGTAAACATTGGGTTCTTGATAGTGGTTGCACTCAACACATGACCAGCAATCATAAGATATTCACTATCATCAAGGAAGATGAGGATAAGGACAAAGTAACTTTCGGAGACAATTTCAAAGGAAGAATCAAGGGGCTAGGCAAAGTCGCGATCTCAAATAACTTGACTATCTCTAATGTCATGCTAGTGGAATCCTTGAGCTTCAATCTTCTCTTGGTGGCCCAATTGTGTGATCTTGGTTTCACATGCTTCTTCAATGACAAAGGTGCTGAATCAATCAACAATTATTTGGGCCTCACATTCAATAGTTTTTGGCACAACAATCTCTATATTATGGATTTATCTTCAAGTGAAGTTGTACCACAAACTTGTCTCATTGCTAAGTCCTCTAAAGGATGGTTATGGCATAGGAGGCTTGCTCATATTAGAATGGATCAATTGAAGAAGGTCACCAAGAAGGGCTTAATTCTCGAGATTTAAGATGTCACTTTTGAGAAGGACAAGTTGTGTAGTGCATGTCAAACGGGAAAGCAAGTGGCCACTCTTCATCCTTACAAGACCATAATGTCTACATCAAGACCTCTAGAGCTTCTTCACATTGATCTATTTGGACCAACGACCTACAAGAGTTTTGGGGGTAATCTTTATTGCATGGTGATTGTTGATGGCTTCTCTCGATACACATGGACCATCTTTTTAGAAGACAAAGCTCAAGCCATCACCAACTTCAAGAAGTTCGCTAAGAGAGCTCAAAATGAATTCGAAGCTAAGATCAAGAAGGTTAGAAGTGATAATGGGACAAAGTTCAAGAACTCTATCATTGAAGAATATTGTGATGATCTTGGCATCATGAGTTCTCGGCTAGTTACACCATGGAGAAAAATGGTGTTGTGGAGAGGAAGAACTGGACTCTCATCACTCTTGTTAGGGCCATGTTGGATGAATATGGAACTCCGAAGAGGTTTTGGGCTAAAGCTATCAACACGGCATGTTATACTTCAAACCGTGTCTATCTACATGGCCTCTTGAAGAAGACTCCTTATGAGCTATTGGTGGGAAGAAAATCAAATGTGGGCTATTTCAGGGTCTTTGGATGTAAATGCTATATATTTAAGAAGAGAAAGAGGCTTGGTAAGTTTGAAAAGAGGATCGACATTGGATTTCTCATCGGGTATTCTGGTAACTCTAAAGCTTATCGTGTTTTCAATGCAACTACCGAATTTGTTGATGAATCATGTGATTTGCAATTTGATGAAACTAATGGTTCTCAAGAGAACAAAGAATCTTATAGTTGTCTAGTTGTGATGTAGATGGTGATGAACCCTTGGAGGAGGTAATGCGGAAGATGCCCGTGGGAGATGTTCTACCAAGAGAAGATAACTCTTCTACTCCACCACTAGAAGACTCTCCACGACTCAACATGAGAACACTACATCGACATCTCAAATAGAGGAATCATAAAGTGCACGAGCACCAAGAGAGCCACCTCAAGTGCCCACTACCCCGAGAAATCAAAGATCGCCTACATCAAGTGGTACACCACCATGTTCGACAATGACATCAAGAATTGAAGAAGATTGCAGCTCTCTGCTTTGACTACAAGACACCGTCATCTCCAAGGAGCAAGCCATACAAATGCTCAAGATGTCTCTCCGCCGCAATCACCACATCAAGAGGCTTCAAAGAGGCACAAACCCATTCTTCGAGCTCACGGAAGTGACTTGATTATTGGGAGTCCCTCTCAAGGGTTAAAGAATAGGAGAAATCAATATAAGCTAAACTATAATAATGATACTAATGATGATGATGCATCTAACATTGCTTGTGAGAATTTCTCTTTTGTGTCTTTTATAGAGCCTAATAACATCAATGAGGCGGTGGAAGATCACAAATGGATGTTGAACATGCAAGAGGAGCTCAACAACTTTGAGAGGAATCAAGTGTGGGAATTGATGAAGAGGTCGAAGCACAAGAACATCATTGGTGCTAAGTGGGTATTCAAGAACAAGCAAGATGAGAATGGGAATGTCGTGAGGAACAAAGCAAGACTCTGGCCAAAGGTTACTCCCAAGTTGAGGGGGTGGGCTTTGACGAGACATTTGCTCTCGTGGCTTGACTTGAGTCAATCCGAACCTTGCTCACTTATGCTTCACATTTTAACTTCAAATTATATCAAATGGATGTGAAGTGTGCATTTCTTAACGGGTATATTAATTAGCAGGTTTATGTTTCACAACCACCCGGCTTCGAGGATCTCAAGCATCCTGATCATGTCTACAAATTGAAGAAGGCATTGTATGGACTCAAGCAAGCACCAAGGGCATGGTATGAGCGGCTAAGTGATTTTCTCACTGACAAAGGCTTCAAGATAGGAAGTATTGATAACACTCTCTTTACCAAAGATGTTAATGATGATATCTTTATTTGTCAAATATATGTAGATGATATTATCTTTGGTTTTACTAATGAAACTTATAATGCTGAATTTCGTGATCCAGTGGCCAAAGAATTTGAGATGTCTATGATAGGTGAGCTTCATTTGTTACTTGAATTTCAAGTCAAGCAAATAAAAAATAGAACATTCATCTATCAAGAGAAGTACACAAGAGATCTCCTCAAGTGCTTTGGAATGGAGGATTTAAAGCCAATGAAGACTCCAATGGTCACAAATGGTATTCTTGGCCCAGATGAGAGTAGTAAATCGGTTGACAAAAAGCTTTATCATTCTATGATTGGCTCTCTATTATATCTTAACACTTCTCACTCAGATATTATGTTCAGTGTATGCTTATGTGCTCGTTATCAAGCTAATCTTAAAGAATCTCATCTTAAGGCTGTCAAAAGGATTCATAGGTACCTCAAGTATACACCAACAATGGGCCTTTGGTATCCAAAAGATGAAGACTTTGATCTTATTGGCTACTTCGACTCAAACTTCGCCGGTTGCAAAGTGAGTAGAAAGAGCACCTCCAATGGATGTCAATTTTTTGAGAGATCATTGGTTACTTGGACCTGTAAGAAGCAAAATACCGTGGCTCTCTCAAAGGCCGAAGTGGAATATATGACAGGTGGTGCTTGTTGTGCTCAAGTTCTCTACATGAAGCAATCTCCCATGGACTATGGATTGGTTTACAATCAAATTCCTCTATATTGTGATAGTGAGAGTGTAATCAATATGGCACTTCATAAGGGTGATTATGGGCATGCTAAATAAATTGAGGTCAAACATCACTTCACAAAGGATCTTGTTGCCAAGAAAGATATTGAGCTTATAAGTGTGAGGACAAAGATCAATTAGCCGATATATTCACGAAGCCCCTTGATGAGAAGAATTTCAATAGGCTAAGAGGAGAGCTCAACATTCTTGATCTTTCAGATTTCACTTGAGTAACCTTCAAAGGTTAGCATTTTCTCTTGTATATATTTGCTTGCTTGTGTTTGTCTTGTTTTTGTTGTTCTTCTTGTTTTGTAGGACCGTCATCTAACCCTTTTAAGATAGCAATGATTATGGAGAGCTTGGGAAGAATGTTCACGGGGTGCCCAAGGCTAGGAGATGAGGGTCATTGTGAGTAAGCTTGTGAGGGGATTCAAATGTGATGAGGGTATTTCTTTTCTAGTCTTTCTTCATCATGTGCATGCATCTTTTATTCTTGTTTTGCATTTCATGCATTGCATCTAGTGTCTTGATGTCAAGTACGAGCCTAGGGAGAGTTACTTATAAGCAATATAAGTTGATTGCTTCTAGACTCCTTCATAGCAATTGTGAGCTTCATGCCATTAAATCACGATCTTTCGAGCTCTAAGGTTAAATCTACTTACGCTGCTCAAAGACTATGATTCATATATTCCCACATGCATTACTAACCCCCTCTTGTTGAGAGAAGAGGACATTTTGTGGATGACCATTTTGTAGGTAAGATGCTAACTTGAGGGCGAGAAAGAGCTTTGAATCAAGATGATGATCAAGATACAAGGAGATGATGAGCAAGAAAAGAATCTAAGAAGAGAACCATGAAGATCCGGTAATATTATTTCATATTTCATCATGATTATTATTCTATTGTATTCTCCTTCTTTGTGATTTTCCTTTTGGTTGATAGATGACAAAGTGAAAGAGAAATGGAGATGCTCAAATGAAGATGATGAGAAAAGTGAAGATGATCGAGGATGCTCAAATGAAAAGATGATGATCAATGAAGGAAATGAAGATTGGGGAGAGAAATGGAGAAGAAATGAAGATGATGATCAAAGGAGAGAAATGAGATAAGATGAAGCGATCAAGAAAACAAAGGGAGTAATCATTCCTATTCTTATAAATCTGTTGATTACTACCCTTTGCCCTCTACTCATCTTGTGGTTATTCTCTATTTATAGGAGACGGGTAGAGGGAGCCGAAGGTTTGAAGATTTGAAGATGATTGAAGCCACTATCAACAAATCAAATCAAGGAATATGAAGAGAGTAAGCAATGCACTTATCTTGAGGGAGCTCCAAAGCTAAAGGTATGAAACCTCGTGCATATTTGTGGACTTCCTGGCAAGAGATGGTAAGACAACTTGCGCCTATCCTTTTTCCATTAAGATTATCGCGTGCTTCCATTTCTATCTTTTGTATCATCTCGATCATTTGCATCATGGGTGTCATCAATCACCAAAAAGGGAGAGATTGTTAGCTTCATAACCATTGAAACCCCTCAAAGGTATGAATCATTTTGGTGATTGAAAGAGAACCATGAACTAACTTGTTGGACGCAGGTCTATCAACACTATTCTACACTTCTACGAGTTGGTTGCTTCGAGGTTGTTCAAATCCTCAGGGTGTTTCCAAGGAGGAAGATGGTCCAAGGCTAAGGATGATCTAGAGCCGTGTGTGGCTTAGTTTTTAAGCCTTGAGTCTATAGGAAACATCGGTACTATTAAGAGGGGTCGGATCACTTGTCTCGATTTTACAAGACTTAGGGAGTGTGGATGCTCTAAGTTCTCTGAGGCACTTGAGTGATCAGTGGAAGCTTGAGGATGTAAATAATTACAGCCGAAAGCCTGAAGATCTTGAAGCAATAGAGTTTCAGCAGCTGAAGGGTCACTGGATAGTCTGTCGGTGTCACATGATAGTCCGGTGAGTGTCAAAGCTTGGAGTCCAGAGAAGATTTTTTCTAGGAGCTGAAGACTGGAGATCACTGGACAGTCCGACGGGCGCCACCGGACAGTCCGGTGAGTGCAGGAGGTCGAAGTCTAGAGAGAGGTGCCCTCTGGAGTCATCAGAAAGAGTCACTAGATAGTCCATTGGTTTAGTTACCGGACAGTCCGGTGAGCTCTAGAGAAGGTGTCCAAAAGAGGTGTCTCTAGAAGGCCAAAAGAGAAGTTCACCGCACAGTTCGGTGATGGTATAAACCGGACAGTCCGGTGTCACATAGAATGGATTTCAGAGATGTTTTCTGCCAGTTGAAGGCCAAGAGTCACCGGACAATCCGGTGACTGCAAAAAGCAGACAACTTTTTAGTAAAGGCTCTTAACGGTTGTTTTAAGGCTTGATGCCTATTTAAATCATTGGGGAAGCTGTTATGGAGCTTGCTCACAGCCAGAACAGTTGGAGATCATTTGTTGAGAGCCAAAGTTTGTCAAGGGAGCACAAGAGAGCATCTAATGAGACCTTGAGTGCTTGTGAAGAGTAGCAAAGAGCATCCATGCATTTCTAGAGCTTGTGAGACTGAGAGGAGTGTCCTAGGCTTGTTACTCTTGGTCTATGGTAGCTTACACCGGTTAGGCATTGTTGTCAAAGCTTTCGAAGCCTTGTGAAAGACGACATCAAGTTTGTACGCGGTTTCAGGTCCTCCTCTCGAAAGGGACGCCAAGAGTGAGTGCTCGAGCCTTGGACGCTTGCTCTAGCGCTTGGGTATTATTTGCTACAACCAGGGCGCCGGTGTCTTCATTTCGGAGAGTGAAGTACCCTTGTGAGCATTGTTTTGAGAACGATGGAAGGAACCAAGACTCCGACGAGAGTGGTTGAACGAGGATTAGGGGAAGGTGCCATCCTTCCGATGCCTCTGGAAAAATCGATGAGCATCTCTATCACCTTTCTCTTTACTTACCGCATTAACATTCTTGTGGGTAGTGTGATAGACTGTTTAGTTGCCTCTCTTGGTGGCTCTCGTGCCGGTTTGCTTACTAACTTGATAGGTTGTCCTCTAGCTTGTTTTAGTTTTCCTTAGATCTTACATGCTAGTAGTTTATTGCTAGATTTGCTAGAATTTAGAAAGAGTGAGAAATCGGCGAAGTAGTGTAAGTGCCCAATTCAACCCCCCTTCTTGTCACTTGATCCTTTCACTATCCAAGGGGGGATCGCATCTTGGTTGTCGATGATGTTGATAGAGGAAGATTATGATCCTAAGCCCTTGTGGTTGTGGTTGTTGACAAGGTTTCGGCTTATGACTTTCTTTTGAATTTGCCTTCCTTTAGTAAGCCGCCCGCAAGCATCCATCACGACCTCTCTCTTCTCCTTGAGCTTCGTGTATTCCTTTAAAATAGATGGCTCAAGAGAAGTACTCTCCTTGGAGAGGGTTAGATTGCAAAAAATAGAAGCTTTATTTAAATGTTTAGGAGAGTTTAAGAAAGAGTCAAGATCAAGAGCCTCATGTGTGAGAACCAATGCCTTATGCTTCTCACTTAGTTGTACATGATTCTCCTTGAGAGACTCATAAGACACACGTAGAACACCACGAGAGTGCTTTAAGGCATTGAGCTCTCCCTCAAGCTCCCAAACTTGAAATACCGCTACTTCGTGCTCCTTAGTCACCACCTCAATCTTCTTGTTCTCTTTGATGATGATCTTGTTGGCCTTCTCAAAGAAGAGGACTAGATCATTATAGCTAGGTCTATCATCCTCATCTTCACAATCCTCCTCTTCTTCATCAAGATCATCATCTTCATCCACATAGCCCTCACAACTTCGGCCCATCAAGCAAAGAGGTGGTGGTGGTGGCTCATTGGTGGAGCTCATCATAGCAATACCCGTGAGCTCTTCTTCACTAGAAGAGGAAGAGTCCGAATCATCATCATCGGTGAGCCACTCACGAACAATGTAGGCTTTGTGCGGGGACTTCTTCTCCTTGACAAAGAACTTCTTCTTGAACTTCCTCTTGGGCTTGTGTTCTTTGTCCTCACTCTCGCTAGATGCTTCCTTCTTGCTCTCCTTCTTGGGCTTGGGACACTCCTTAGCAAAATGGCCTTTTTTGCCACAATTGAAGCACTCGGAGTTCCGCTTTGAAGATGAGGGTCTTCCATTGTGAAATAGATTCTTCATCAAGAGCGCAAAGTCTTCATTATCGCTCTCATCGTCCTCATCCTCCTCCACATTCTTCTTCTTGTTGTTCTTGCCATTGGGAGATTCTTTAACTTGAAGGGCAAGATTTTTGAGTAATTTAGTGTCGGTGGAGGTGCCCAACGTATACCCCTTGTAGGCCATGAGGTTGCCAAGCATGACGTCCACGGTGAGAATAGCCAAGTTGGCTTGGAAGAGACATGTGACGATGGCATTGTATCTTGGCGAAAACAACCTTAAGAGCTTCCTCGTGATCTCAACATCTTCAATTTTTCTCTTGAGGCCCAAGGTATTGATTTCCTCTACCACTATATGCAAATGAGAGTAGACATCATTAGCTTTCTTATCAGGCAACATGGTGATAGAGTCATATTTGTTCTTAAGAGCATAGTAACGCTCTTCCTTGGCCTCGGAGGAGCCCCCATGGATATTTTGCAATTTTGGCCATATTTCATAAGCGGTGCAAGAAGCATTAATTCTAGAAAACACATTCTTAGAAATGCACCCAAAGATAGCATTCTTGGCCTTAACATTAAACTTGATAAAGATAGGATCAAGTCTCTCATTCTCATTTGTAGCATTTTGGGTCACTTGCCACGCTTTTCTATCGATCGACTCAAGGTTGGCTTGCATGCGAGCCTTCCAATATGAGTAATCATCCCCATCAAACACGAGCAGACTCTCCATCCCGTTCGACATTCTTACTCAAGTCAGTGAAGCCCGAAAAGTGAGCACTTAACTTTGATACCACTTCTAAGGATCAAGAACACCGAAAAGGGGGGTTGAATCGGTGGATTTATAGGACTTAATTCGTCACAAACTTAAACTATGAGACTCAATCACAACAAAAACGATCCTATGCAATTCTAGTAGGCTAAGACCCCTAACAGTGCTAGTGATGTGATAACAACAATAAAGCAAGCACTAGCACGATAGCCACGGTATCAAAGAACAACCTATATCTCTACTCAACGGTATGAAAAACGCGAAAAATAAAGGGAGAGTTAGAGAGTGCTCAGTGATTTTTCCCGAGGTCTCGGAAGGTAGGTGCCTTCTCCAAATGCTCGTTGGACCACTCCCGTCGAAGTTCCGGTCCCTCCTGTCGTTCTCGGAACGATGCTCACAAAGGTATGCTTCATTTCTGGAGTGAAGCCATCGGCGACCCAGTTGTCGCACACAATACCAAGTGCTAGAGCAAGCCACCAAGGCTCGAGCACTCCCTTTTGGTGTCTCTTTCGAGCGGAGGACTCGAAACCGCGTACAAACTTGACGTCATTTTTCACAATCTCCTCGAAAGCTAGAACACCGACTCCTAGCCGATCTAGGCTGCCAAGACCAAGAGTAATAGGCAAAGATCACTCCTCTCAAGACCCACAAGCTCTATAAGCGTACGAATGCTCCCTATCACTCTCCTACTAGAACCAAAGATCTCCAATCTTGTCTTGTGCTCTCTTGGTGGTGTCCGTTGGTCTCTCACAAGTTTTCTCTAGCAATTCAGACCTCAGGCACAAGGCAAAACGTCCCCCTCCACGGTTTAAATAGGCCCCAAGCCTAGAAACAACCGTTGAAATGTGATGTCATAAAGCTGTCTGCTTGATCTATTCATCAGACTGTCCGGTGACTGCTCCCACCGGATTGTCCGTTGACTTGTGAAACACTCTCTCTGGAATTCATTCCATGTGACATGTTCAATGATCTTCTCTTTTGGATTTCCAGAGACACCTCGTCTGAACTTCAGCTTCTGACTCACTGGACTGTCTGGTCACTGCACCACCATACTGTCCGGAGACTACTCCACCTCGACTCGAGAGAGCACCTCTCTTTGGACTGGCTTCTCCAGGGCTCACCGGACTGTCTGGTGAGGTCACCGGACTATTCGGTGACTGCGTCTTCAGCTGGACTTGAGCTTCGGTCTTCGACTTCGCTTCCTCTTCCATCTTCAGTGCTTTCTGAGGTAACTAAAGAGCATTCACACCCTATAACACTTGCATTACAGGAGACAAATGACTTGACCCTCTTTAATAGTATCGATGTTCCTATGGACTCTCTAGCTAGTCCTTAGTCTTGGTCCTCCAATGCTCGGAAACTCTTCTTCTTGGGAGAGTCCTTTGTCATCAATCAAGGAAACCCATCATGTTATAGAGATTAGTGGGTGAAACCTACAATCATAACCGTTACTTATGGTGTTCATTCAATCACCAAAATTAATTCATACCTTTTAAGAGGTCATGAAGCTTACATCTTCAAAATCAGAGTCTTAAGTTGTGGGCTTGATGCCAACATCTTTGGGCTTTTCCTCGTATGTCAGTTCTCATGTCTTCTCTTGAAGTTTAGCTCTTCTTTGAACTCAATGTTGCCTACACGATAGAATACGCCTAATAAAACTATCGCAAAAGAAATAAAGCTCGAGGAGAACCAATAAGATCCAATAAACTCCGAAGAAGAACCAATCAAACTCGAGGAGGAAAACCTACCATTGTGACAGACCGCCCCACAAAGAGATGATCCATCGACCACGAGATCTTATCGGGTATCGCTCGGTGAAGCGAGGACCAACAGTACAACTCATGCACGATAAAATATATTACAAACTGTTGATTAAGTTAATAAAACAGAAGTTTCAAAAGCGCGGAAGCGACAACCTTACTTACTAAGGTCTCGTGGAAACTATGTGTAACATCTCAGGCTCGAAATACGGCTCCATATCCGCTCGCATGTCGTGCGGGTCCCACCTCATAGAATAACTGCTTACACTCTCGTAAAAGGGTTAACCCGACTAATTACTGCATTCCTGAGCCAGGTTTTTAAACTGGTCTTGCTCCCCTTCCTCTTTCGATGTCGGACTAAATCACACTGCTACAGTAGCCAGCGTGCTACAGTGCCCATGTCCTGGGCCAATTCATGCTGGGCTGGGATTTCACATTCTCCCGCCTAAGGACTCAACGTCCTCGTTGAGGAGCGGACAATTTACCTCGAAGGGACACATGTACAGGATCGCCTCTTTTAGCCACGTCTGTACGTTTAGTGCCGGCGTACGCGTCATGCCATGACCACACTACGCCCACGCGCCATGCACACCGTACCCGCGCCCCTGGCACGTACACACCCGTGAAACCGCGAGAGTCGGCTCTGATACCACGAGCTGTAGTCTCCCACCTGAAAATGAGGGGTTTGCTATCTAGGATCAGTCTCGGGTGACAACTCGACGAAGCGAGAGTCCAAAAGTACATACACAAGCACATATAAAATAGAGTACAAATTGAATTTTTAGTGTTATGACAACTTAGATTCTGGTTGAGTGCACAAAAGAGGTTCGAAATTCGATTACACAGCGGAAGCGATACAACACAACGATACATAACTTAAAATGAAACTATGTCAGCCCATAAACATGATTTTATCCCTCCTGGCCACAATAATCGGCGTGAGACATACCTGCAACAAAAATTTAAACAACAAACCCTGAGCAACTAATACTCAGCAAGTCTTACCCGTCAAATTAGCCTTCTAAGACCGACTCCTAGCATGCATCAGGGCTGATCAAAAGTGCTGAAATATTTGTATAAAACAGCGCTAAAAGTTGGTCCTTCTTTCAAGTTTTTAGCCAAGTTAAGTGGGTTCTTGCATAAAGTAAATGTAAGCAACCTATGCTATAACAAACAAGGTTCTATACAATTAATTAAAGTGCAAAACAGCATGTACAACACCAATATTCACTTCTTACTACGATGTGATAGCGATCACAAGTGGTAGTCAATGACCACGAGGGATGGCGATTCGAATCGATTTACATCTTGCAGGAGAAACCCAAGTAACACGACGTACGTGCACTCTAAAAAAAAGTCACATACGGCAACCTTTCACTTCTTTCGAGTACACGTCCTCCACGCGATACCACACATTGGGGCTATTCGTGGTTAGCCCGTGCACTCTCCCAAATATCATCACCAGAAGAGAGGTGGGAGATCGTCCAACCACTACATTAATTGAGTTACTTCGGTTTACTAGTTCCTATTATCACTAGCATGTTCTTGGTACTGTTCAAACTTGATCAACGAGACCACAACGATTGGTCCTTAATCAACATAGACCGAGCTCATACCCACAGGAACCATATCTTGCTGCTCCTGACCAATCTCGGTCCTGTCTCCACTTTTATTATGGTGATAACAACAACTCAATCCAATGTGAGACCAATCCTATAGCTCACGAGCGGAATCAACCACTCGACTTCTACCGATGACTCAATATTTAAGCATAGCATATAATCGAGTGATCGTAACAAACATAAACTCTCAACCCGTAGGATACCTAATGGAAATGCATCTAGGGTGTCCATCCAACTCCTATAACTCAATGCACAAACAGTTCCAACTAGAAACTATAGTGAGTAAAAGGAAAAAATATTTAAAAAGGGGTTGGATGCACCGAGGCTTGCCTGAGTTTGAGCAATATTAGCATTCTCTGGAGCAACTTAACTCACACAATTAAGTCCTTTGCACCGGTCTTCTTTGCATTCTCATTAGCGTGTCCCAAATGAATGCAAGTTGCGTATGAATGAAACGGAATAGCAAACCAAAACAAGAATGGTATGAATGCATGGGAGAATTTTATGATGGTTGTGCTATAGTGATGAATGCAGAGATGAGATGCAAAATTTATTAAACATCTTCATTTAGTGTATTTTCTTCGTAAATCATTAGTAGAAAATTACTAACTAGTAGGCTGCTAACATGGTTAAGGAAATGGGAATGGCTCTAGTGTAACTTGAGGATTCAATAAGAATGGAATGCAAACAAGTATTAGTTAAATTAGTTTGACTTGTTCATACCACCGATTAAATACAAATGAGGTCAACCAATTCGATAATATGTTCTAATTAAACATGCAAGAACCTACTTAATAATTCATTTATATATGCTACTTAAGATCAGAATACTAATATGGTTATAACTTCTTTCGCATGGGATGAAAGAGAAGCAAAGACATGTGAGCATGAAAGGAATTATAATCGGGATGAATTATTAAAGATTAATCTAGTTAAGCATGTGTTTATCATTTCATTTTGACCTGGATAATATATAAGGTAATAAAATCCAAGGAATCATTACTGTATACTAGGATCAGCATGAGGGATTTTCTAGCCAAGTTTCAATATTTTATGTCAAAGGATTATTTTATTACATTTAAAACACCACTAAAGCAAGATAAAGTAATTATAAATAAATTACTTATAAATTAATTATGAAACTTGGTGATAGGTCATGTTATGCCGTGATGAGAATGCATGCCGAAATTCATAATTTAAACATGAATAGAATTTGAATATATGAATTTCTCTTGAGTTTGCTTCTCTGAATTATATTTATTATGATTTTATGCAAAAGTGAAAATATACATATTCACTGAATGGATATGGATACAAGGTTTCCAGCAAACTTTATTTTGCATTTTTACGGTTTTTCTACAATTTATAAGGAATTTCTAAGTTTTAACGTGCTGAAATTGCTGAAGCCACACCGCTGGCCATAGAGTTAGGCGCAGGGGATCCACACGTGGCCGCACGAGATCCTGGGCGGGAGCTTCGAGCCCAGCCATGGCGCAGCTCGTCGGAAGCTCGCCGGTGCTGGTGCAAAAAGGAAAAAATGAGCAGGGAGTCTTCAAGGATAAGTTACCAAAATGCTCCACGAGATGTGGCTCAACCAATGGAGCGATTTCCAGCCCTTAAAAATCACCGGAACAGGTCGGCAGCAAGTGGTGGCCAGCGGTCGATGTTCGGCAGCGGCTAGGGAATAGCTCAGTTGATGAAACGCGATGAAAGTTGGCGCTGTAGCTTCACCCGAACATGTAGAAGGACGGCCTGTGGGGTGTTGGCGTTGGGAATGGCCGGAGATGTGTCATCGACGGCGAGGTGGGGGACCTCCAACGGCAACGGCGAACAGACTCAAAATTCCTGCCCAAAAGATCAAGGATTCGCTTGAAGATTGCGTGCCAGAGGAGCAACATATCATAAGGAAGGTTGAGACGAGTGGAATCGAAGGATGCTCACCCGGGTACGACAAATTTCATCCGAGATTGGAGGCAGCCCCGAAGTTCCGAGATTGGGGAAAGTTTCAAAATCCGATTGGTACAAGACGGGTATGAGCGGGGGTTTTTCGGAAAAAGGACGAGGAGGTTGCGGGGCTCCGGTCTGCAGACTTGGGCGGCTCGGGGTGTGCTGGAGTGGTGGCGCTTAGCTCAAACAGGGAGGGGCGCCGAGCTCGTCTGTGGCGGGTGAGTGAGAGAGAGAAATGGGGAGCGGTGCTCTGGAAGAAGGAAATAAATAGGAGGAGCACGCAGGGTGGCTTCGGGAGGAAGGTATGAGGTGGGAAAGGGACTGACGGATGGGTCCCAGGTGGCAGTAACAGTTCAGTTGAGCTTAACGCTTAAGCGTTTTGGGAATAGAAAAAAAAGAGCAAACAAACTCAGATGGGATTGAAACTTGATATAATTGTTGTTAAGCTCGTGCTCTACAATATACATTGCATGCACATAATTTTTCAAAGTAAAGTGGGAGATATTGAATTTCAAAAATGGTTAACTGATAAGGAGATGCTGAAATCTGCTGCACATATCACACTCCCAACTTCTAGGGGCTGACAGATATATTCTCTGAACTCACAGCAATTTGAAACTTTGCAGGGGGGTAGAACATTTATAAACAACTCTGATTTTAGGATCAAGTTGCAAAAATCACGTTGCAAAATTTTGAAAGCAGCAAAGCATTAAGGAATGGTAGTTTAGTTGAGCTCTTCAGTTTAACTGAAACTTATTAAATTTTTATAAATTCCAGAATTTTAATCATTTTCAAGTTAGAGCTTTATTTCTCATATTCCAACACTTTTGTTTTGAAAAGTTTGAACTTTTACTTTTAAATTTCAAGTTAAATTCAAATCTGCATTACTGACTTGAATTCCGTTAATCCTTTTGGACTTAATTAATTTTTTTAACCTTCGAATTATTTCTAAAAATTTGGATCCCCATCTTCGAGAAATACGGGATGTTACACTATGCATAAGATGACATCATGCCCATATAATGCATCTTCTAGCAACACACAATAGCAGCGCGATGAGCAGGGCTCCCAACGGACATTGCCATCCTCGAGGGTTACTTTTGCCAGTTGGTCTAGAGGAAAGAGAGAGAAACCACCTGCACACAAAACCACAGAGAGCCAAGCTTTGAGCATTTAAATGCTTAGCAAGTCTTAATCGTCAACGTGGTCAACTACCGTCGACTCAAAGATATGATAAGACTAACTCACTCACAGGGATGGCCATTCGCTTAAAACATAGCACTATCAGTGAATCTTTACTTTCATCTTTTAGCGAAAGTTATGTTTAAGGAATGAAAATTTAATTTGCACTATAAACTATAGCAAACAAGGTTGCCAAGCAATTGCTTATAAACTAAGCAAACAATTCATATTATTATTATTAGTCCAGTTGTTACTATGACATAACACAGTGAACAAGCGGTACTCGTTACTATAAAGGACAGCGATATAATCGATTCACACCAGCTAGAAAAAACCCAAGTACACGACACGTACGCGCTACTCGAAAGCCGCACGTGGCAACCTTTTGCTCAACACCATAGGGCCGATCCGATAAGCGCACCTCTTCTAAGAACAAGGTCCTCCATTCGATAACCCCTTGGGTCTATCCACAGTTAAACACAAGTCTTTCTCTACTCGTCGCCAAAAGAGAGGTAGAGTCGTCCAACCACTACGGCGTTTTACTACATCTGTTTCTTGGGTCTCAAGTATACGCATTCAGTACTGTTCAAACTTGCTCAACAGAGCCACATTCGACTCAGTCTTTAATCGACACAGACATGGCTACCACTGTGAAGGCCCAGACTTCTCAAACCCTCCTATACAACATCCCTGTCCGCTCTCAAATTTATTAAGTGATGGGATAAATTAACCCTAAGTCTAATATATTGTAAAACTTGCAGCTCGCGAGTGACTTTACATTCACTCGACTTGTACAGTGAAATAAAACTTAACCTTGCTCTACATCGAGTTAATTGTACCAATATATACTCAACGGGGGTAAAGGATACAGTCTAAGGTTCCAAACAATTTCTACAACCTAATACGCAGTACATTAACCATATCATACACAGTGATAAAATAATAACTTTAAAAAGTGGTTAATGCACCGGGGCTTGCCTGGTCTTGGAGCAATGTTAGCCCAAACAAGAGAGATATCTTCGGCAGCAACGAACGGCTCTTGAGCAACCAGCTAGCCTTTCACGTCGCTTCCTAAATGTATGAAATGATATGCAAGCGATGATTAGTTATGCACCTAATAGCATTCTAATGTTTTAACTCGTCATCGCATGCGACAAGGAGTTCATAGGCGATGATATGCTTATATATGTATATGACAAGGGTTTACACGCAAATGGTTCATGCGCAAATGAGTTTATTAACTTAAAGCGCTAACTACATTCATATGACAAGGTTCTGATTTTTACCTAAAAGAAAGAGTTTTCTATAGTATTCTATCTGGTCATAATAGGATAATTATTTCTAAATCTTGTTAATATGGTTCTTAAAGGCATAAATTATAAATTTAGTTGCTCATAATATTAATAAGGATTTAAACTAATTTTTGAACCAATTTTGTAATTTATTATTATACCATAAATTTTGAATGAATTAATTCCTATGTAGTTATATGGTGTCCTATTTTATTTAGTAGAACCTAATCATACATTTTTCACATTTTTAATATGCATGAAAATGATGCTATACTCAAATGTATATTGCACTTTGATTAATTCAACTAAATAGTGATAATTGCAGAAAATGCATATTTGATGGTTCTAAAATATTCTACATGATTAGAGGATTCCAATGGTATATTATTTGTGATATTTCGAATTCGGATGCATTTACTGTGAATTTTACAAGATTTATCCATTTTCTGAACAGTTTAAATAATAAGATTTGAAAATGATTAAACTAGCCTCCACTGTGGAGGCCACGCAGTTGCCTACAGACTTGGCCACACGGGATCCGGCAGCGGCCGCACTGGATCCCAGCCTGCTCACGCGGCCATGGCCGGTGGCCATCGCCGGAGCACGGCGGCGGCTCGCCGGCGCGCGGTTCCAGTGGCCGAGTAGGCCATCTACCACCTTGGGAAGGATCCCCACGGCGTCACAACTTACAGGAGAGGTCGCCGGATGGAGCTCCTCACCGGAATATGGCTGGCGACGATGGGAGGCGGCGGCGCTGGTTTGGCGACATCGCGGAGGCTCCCCCATTGGCGAAACGCGATGGTGTCTCCGCCAGAAGCTTCATGGAGAAGAGGGGAAGACCGGCACCTGGGATGTACCCGTCGAGGAGGGCCAGAGATGGGAGGTCGGCGTGTGGCGCGACGTGGTCCTGGTGGCCGGCACGAAAGAGCTTCAAATCTCTGCTCGAAAAGCCCGATTTTTGGTCGATTAACTGGTATGCAAGATGCTCCTGGTAGAGAGGAAACCGAAATCAGGAAAAAAAAGGAAGATCCCCACCGGATTCCACACGAAAGGGGCCGGCGGCTCCAGAAACTCGGATTTTGGGGAAAACTTCAAATCCGCGGCAAAACGACGGCGGAAGCTACGGGAAACTTGGGGATTTGCAAGAGGGTGGAAAGAGGCTTCGATATCCACAGTTTGGTGGCTCGAGGCTTGTCGAGGAGGCGGGTCACCGAGCTCGGGCTCCGGCCGTCAATGGTGGCTGCCTCTGGAATGCGAGAGAATGAGAGGGAGGGAGCCGTGAAGAGGGGCAGTGAATGAGGGTGCGACACTGGGTTCGGAACGTGTCAACGGAGGTGTCGTGGCCTGGTGCATGCGCACCGCGAGGGGGGTCTGCTGGCAACGTGAGAGAGGGAAAGGAGGATACGTGCCTGTCTCTGGGAGGAAGAAGGTGACGAGGGCGGCTGACAGATGGGCCCCGCCTGCCAGGATGATTCCAGCCACGCTTAACAAGTAGGGGTTTTGGAACTAGAAAAACAAATAGCAAAGCGACTCGGATTTGGTCAAAACCTTGCAAGACTATCCTCCAGCATGAGTTATAACCCCTAAACAACATGCACAATCCGAATCCCAGGGAGATGGAAAATATTGAATTTAGAAGACAGATAACCGATAAGGAGACTAAAGCCGCTGAAAGCAGATCACTTAACTAAATTCTAAGGTCTGAAAGAAATAATTCCACCTCTCTGAAAATCTTGAACCTTTTCAAGACAGAGAGTATTTCAAAAGGAATAAATTTATATTTGGATTCAAGATGAAATTCGAATTGGATTTAATCCGGCAACAGTCACATGACAGGTGACTGTTAAGAATCTGATAAAATGGTCAGCCAAGCTTAATGCCTAAGAAATTTGGGGACCGAGAAAAGGAATAGAAAATAAGCCCAAAATTGCTGGAAACTTTGTAGAAAGTTCCCTCAACACATGGTCTCCAAAATAAATCACATGCACGGGTTTTGCTAAGGAATGTGGAATATAAGGAATTTCGAATATGAGTAAGTGATATGGAGACTTGGGAATTGTTGAAAAGTCAGATCAGTTTACCGTACTAGAGGATCCTAAAGGAATACTTCCAGTGCTCTGAACAATTTGATACTTGGGGTAATAGTTGTTAATCCTGGGATCTCCAATTTAACCAATATGAACAGGTAGATTCGAAAGGAACTGGAAGATATAGAATTTCAAAAATAAAGGGAACTTCAAAATCTGCCGAAAACAGATTTACTTAACCAAATTCTGGGATCTGAAATAAATACCTCCCGAGTTCCGAAAATCTTGAAAATTTGCAGAAAGATGGAATGTTTCAAGATGAACAACTTTTGTTTTAGGGTTATGTAAAAATACGAAGCAGATTTAATTCTATAGGGATTAGAAAATAGGTAGGGGTCCCGGCATTGAAAGTTGAACTAATCGATAAGGGAATTCTGAACTGCTGAAATGAGATCACTTTACCAATTTCTGAGGTATGGAAGAATTAAGTCCGGACCTCCCGAGAATTGGAAACTTGGCAGTGTATAGAACTCTTCTTAAGGAACAACTTTTACTTTGGGCTCAGGCTAAAATTTGAAACAGAATTTCAGTTATAACATTCTGAAGATAAGTTTTAAGGATTTAAATTTCAGTTTTCGCTGTTTTGAATTTGGTCAAACCCAAGTAAATTTTTATAAATTCAAGAATTTTGATCACATTTAAGTATTCCGACACTTTTACCCGGAAGAGTTCAAATTTTCACTTTTAAATTCGAATTAAATTGCAAATCGGATTACTAACTTGGATTTCTTTCATCTATTTGAACTTAAATTTTTAACTTTCGAATTCTTTCTGAATAATTCTCATTCCTTGACTTTGAGAAACACTAGGTGTTACAACCATGCTGAATGCATGCATGACGTGGTTTGTCATTTTGTGTGTAATATTAACTTGGAATAATTACTATAGGTTGGCGGTTTAGCTTTATTTTAATTAATTATAATTTGTGTTTGAGAGACATAGTGAGTGTGTGGTACGTGTCCCTGTAATACGGATTCATGATCGAGTATCCGCATAGATCAGGCATACGCACTCGATAGTGTATGCACTGGAATGTCATTATTTCTTGTATGGGTGTGACTATCAGCAATTAACAATTAATTACTATCTTCTATGTTTTTACAATTAAACTACCAAAGCTAGTACATTATTTCTTGTACATGCCTTTCATGATTAGAGATTATTTACTGTATTTAAATGTAATATGCATGAAACCTTTCGTGATTAGAGATTATTTACTTTATTTTCTAATTTTTGTGACTGCTTCCTAGTGATAGATGTCAATTCACTGGATTCTACATTTATTTTATAATTAATTTACTACATTTAGTAGGTTTTCCTGCTCTAATGTTTGTTAAGAGCTTAATGAGATGCGTCCTAATCATGGTATGCTTAAATAAAATATGCGATAAATACCATATTTTATTCCAATAAATCAATTACTAAAATTTATGTGTGGCATATGTACTAGTGCATCTGAATGCTAGATATAGTACATAGATATTTACTTTATTTAATTATATAATAAGCATGGAATAAATTTATTATGATTAAAGGTTAAT
>BCLH01000066.1:121330-135412 GCA_001602315.1 Zoysia pacifica
TGTTCATGCTTGTTTCTTTAGACGATTAAAGTTGATTTTTAGCATTACAAGCAAGCAAGTACAGGTGTAAGATTCAGTAATAAGTTTTAGAGATGAGCAAACTTTGGATTTCAAAATTGAGACCATTCATAAACCTATTGATTGTATCTTTTCGATATTCATCTAAGCCACCAAACATGATACAAACCTTAAAGTCATGAAAGTATTCTTTAACGGTCATACTATCCTGCTTCAAGTTGTCTAATTTGGCACGCAAATGATCAGCACAAAATGTAGGAATAAAAACATCTCTAAAATGATATTTGAAGTCTTTCCAAGATTCTAAAACTTTATCGTGTCTACAAATATATTTTTCCATTCAAGCAAAGCACTTTTAGTCAAAACACTTGAGGTAATGTAAATTTTTTCTTCTTTAGACAAGTCATGTGCATCAAATTTTTTATCTATATTCAGTTCCCAATCAATGTATGCATGAGGATCAAATTTCTCAGCAAAAGAAGGTATTGATGAACTGATGACTTGCAAAATCTCATCATTTATCTCATGTTGAAGCATCTGCACATCTTGGTGGGGATGTAAACCACCAGCTCTCTTTTTCTTTATTGTGCCTATCATGGTTAGCAAACAGCAAAATAAATTGACAATGAGCTAAGTTTTGTCTAACTCGGTTTCCCTAAAACCTGCTCAACCAAGTTCTTACATGGTCTTACCAAACCAGCATGAGTGATTTGCTTCCAACGATGTCAACCAGCGAAGATTGGTGGAGCGATTGCCAGGGACACAAACTTTGTCTACTATAGAAATCTGTGAAACTAACATAATTTCACTTTATAGCAAGGATTAATACAATCAAATCAGCAAATGCAAAGTTGAATAAGTGCTTAACAATGGTACAGTGTAGGTCTTAGGCTAAACCCTGCTAGAGACGCGAGCTTAGATACAAAGGTAGTCACACAAATGATGCAAAATGCTCTGGGCAAAATGCTCTGGACAGCAGCAACTGTAACTCACTTCTCTCTTTTTTTTTGGCTTGCTTCTTTTTCTTTTTCTTGTCCTTTCCTTTCTTTTCTTCTCTTTTTCTCTCCCTCTGTTTTTTTGTGATGGAATGAAAACAGACATAAAGAAAAGTGCAGCTAGCAGCTAGCAGATAGCAGATCTCTTTTGTGATTGCGACACTCTCGGGTGGAATTTTAAGGCAAGTGTGGATCCGTTGGAAAGATAACACGGGGATTTTTCTAGATTGTACAAAAATGTTTCAAACAAACAATAAATCACAAAGATATTGTCATTTTCTTCCACAACAAAATATGTTACCCGAATCTGTTATTTGCAACAAACTCAGATCTGGATTGATTTCTTCCTTCAATTTTAGATACGAGCGAAGGACGTGATAAGAACTTAAAACTCTAATGGATTAAATGCTAAGACTAGCAACACGATACGATGATGAAACCACGAATTTAGCAATACAAATTACCGAAAAGAATGATGCACAGGCTCAAAGGTCTAGGACAGCGGGAATGATTCAAGATTTTTTTGTTGGGCTTTTATTTGTGCAGTGGAAATATGAATAAAACTAATAAAAAGAGGGGTAGATCTCACCGAGCAACCTGAAAGCTGATACCACTTGATAGGTTTGAGGTATCTGATCTTTCGGTGAGATGATAACTATCGATTTGGTGGAGTCGAGCCTCACGATCCGACTACAAACGAACATGTCGTGTGCGTCTTAGCAATCATAGAACCAACTTTGAATAATTATTGATCGTGCTGGACAACAAGATTAACCTGATCACAAATATCAATTTCTGCAAGCAATAGAAGAACAAGCAAGAACAAGATAGCAAACCATAAATCTCTGGGTTCTCAGAAGTTGCTAATAGGTTATTGTTGGACACAACTGAAGATCAGACAGTTTGCACAAGAGCTGAGCTATAACAAAAGAAAACCAAGTGTTCCTGGTGGCGGCTGGGACCTTTAACTAGGGTGGAGGACAACCAAGAGGTGCTGGGCTCATCCTCAAACCCTAGGACGTGCCTTTAATAGGCTCAACTTGATACACGGACCAACGGCCCAAGTTGGGGTGACACAGCACCTTGTGCATAAAAATAACGATTGACACTAACTCCGATATGGTATATAGGTGAGCTGGATCCATTCGAAAGTAGACTTCATGGACTTTCAAGTATGTACTTAAATACCCAAATTAGATTCCATATGAAATCGTGGCTTCTGTTACAAGTTTAGACTTTTCTGTAGTCCAAATCCAACGTGTGTTAATATTTTCTTTGAAGTTCTCATCAGAAGGTATGATGTCCACATCAAGTCAAGAACCCATAACAGAATGAGTAAACAAGAATAAGATAAATTATTTCAACGAGATCATCCATAATCTCAAAGCGGAATATGACTACCGAGAATTTAGCAACTGAAACAACAGCGGACGCAAACAACATGACAATCCTCCTGCCCCTTAGGCAACATGAGTGTTGAAGCAAACCTCAATCCTCATCCGAAAGGTACCATAGTCAATCTCAAGCTAAACTCTAAAAAAGATGGACGTGAAAAGCCGTGAGTATGTGAATACTCAGCAAACTGCGTACTACCTAACAACAATCTATGCATGTAAGGGTATATTCAAGGATGAAGGCTGGCTCAAGTGCTTAATGCAAGTTCAAATATTTTTATATTAAATATGCAAGAAGTTTATTTTTAAAATTGTCAAATTTTATTATCTTGCCCCGCAGAAATATCCATTATTCCGAATGAGGGTTCATTTTAAATACTGGTGTAATCTCCACACCCGGTCACAGCTCAAAAGCTGGAATCCAAAACATTTCAAAATAGAAGTTGGGGAAAGAAAACAAAACTATTCATCGAGGAGCACAACTCAGGCAATGTCCCAGCATGGGACGTGACAATGCGCATTGACTGTAACTCTGCAGAGTGTATGCACCTGGACCCACGTGATGTGATGCTGTACGAGGACTTGTAGGCGCATCCCAAGAAGATGATCACACAAGACCCATCCACAAGCTTTAACTAGCGTTACCCGTCCACCAGGATAAGGATCCCAATTGCCTATGCGACTGGGTGCTGGAGTTGTGAGGATCTTACCACTGATCAGGTGGGATATCTCGACCTCATGTGGGGGATCACAATCCGACCCACACTAACACAACACCACCAGTCCACGGTAAGCAACTAGTCTCGACAAGCTTTAAAATGAAGCTAACTACCCACACAAAGTCACGTGGTGTGCATGGTAGGCAACTGAGGGTACAAAGCTCGAAGAATTCAGTCCTTAATTGTATAGCCATAGACAAAACTGAGGGTACAGATAGTCTGACGCTATTAGTAAGTTATACAACATGAATCTTCCATACAAATTCTAAATCTCCCATACGAACAAAATAAATAGTGCACAAAATTATATAGCCACAGACAAAACTCACAAATCATGTCCATCACTGGCCATTCAATCAATACACTCGAAAACACATACAACTGAATAAGTTCACAATTTATATTAATAGCATTAGATCTCCCATGGACCATTTGAAGCACATAATTCATTGGAATTAAAGAACATAAGATGGAAGCAATGCTACAGGACACTTATGTGGTTCCCTTGCACTCTTTACAAAATGCTTCATCTCTAGAAAGTCATTACAAAAGTTTTGTCCCTAACTTAGATGTACAAAACAATCACCATGGCCAGTTTGTCCAATCAGGGCTTCATGCATCACTTGAAGCTATAACCTCCCATATGAAATATAAGTTCACATTCATCAAGTTGGGTGAATGAAACCACATTTCATCTTCTTAAAATAGCAACTTAAAAATAGTACTAGAGGTGTATATCTAAACATGAAACAACACGAGCTCTATATGTAAACATTAAAAACAGCACTAGAGCACTTGGGCAAATTGAATCAAATCACATGTATATAGAGAAAATTCAAGAATAGCATATATTGAGCTGTGGTATAGTGATCTACCTGCACTATGGGCTGATTTTGAAGTCTTGCTAACCTTCAACTATTATAAATATTACAAATTAGAAACTATGATCATTCACCGCGTATGAAAACAAGAAACACGGAGAAGAGTTGATTGTTACCCTGCAATATGGCCATGCAATTGATAGGTCCTTAGCATCAGCCATCTCTTGCACACCAGCGTAAGGCCGAGGCAGCTTTGCATTCTTTTTCAACACAACTTTGATAACAACTTCACAATATTGCTTTCCAAGAGCTTGTCCTGCTTGAGCTAGGATTACTTGCAACAATTACTCCCTTGGCCACAGGTTTATAAGCTCTATTGATTGCATATAGTATAACTTCTTTGCCAATCTACAAGCATTGACATCATTTTAGAGAATTGTATGATTAAATAAAACTACCATTACATGAGAAGTAAAAATATTTCCAAGCCATGAGAATATTACCAGTTCATCATGTGGAAAGTGATGAGCATCACCTTTCGTTGTTGGGGTTTCATTGACACTGCCTGTTGGAATAGGGCTCAATTAAGAGGGCTGCTGGACTGCTGGGGCTGCAGGAAGAAGGTTAGGAATGGGATTGGACTGATGGAGCTGCTGGACTGATGGGGCTCTCTTGGTCCTAGGCACAAACATGTTTTCATACTCAGATTGATCTCCATAGGAATCATCTTCATGAAATTCAGAGCATTATTTCTCTCAACATCATTTTCATCAGACCTTGGGCTCTACAAACAAAGAAGTGGGAGTATATTTCAGTGAGATATCCATACAACATAAAAGGTTAGTACTTAACATTGTAGAAGGTATAAATATTTTACCACATGATTTCGTGAATTAGATCTATTCTGTGACATATTTTCCATATTTGCCCTTTCCTGCACCAATTCCTCTTATAACTCTGCTATATGCCTTTCTAGAGCTGCTTGTTGACTTTTTGCCTTTTAATTGCTAGAGTTTGCATTTGAACCATTGTTGGTGTATAACACTTGAACCTCGGAGGTACCAATACTTTGGAGAGTTGGTCCTAGACCCAAAACTCAAACACATCCTTTAGCCTCTTTTTCTCCACATGCAGCAGCAAATACATCACCTTCTTGAATTGTTCTTTGTGTCAATTCTCGCTGGACTTCAATAACTGATTTAAGTTTATCCTATCAAAATAGGAAATCATGGTTAATATACAAATAAACAACATTTCAACATGTGCAGATTGTTTAAGGCAAAAACTTACAATAATTGGTTCTGCATTCGGTAATGGAACCCCATTTTTTCTTGTATGAGTTCTAATATAGACTTCATCTCTTCGAGGAGGACACCCTAGTTCATTACCCTGCAAATATGTCATACTCAGTATTCTAAAATGTAGCATGCTAATTATTAAAAGAATACAAATATTGGCATACCATTTTGTGCCTTTTGCATGCAAAGCTCTTGCTACATGATGTATGATGTATGGTTAACTTTGCACGATTGGCTTTGCCTCTTGCTGCACGAGCCTATGATACAAATTTTTAGAAGTTTAAAACAGAAATTTTTTGAAGATCACAACATGGTTGATGATACAAAAATTTAACATGACAAGTATACTTACTCCAAATTCTGCGGATCTCCAATAGTCTGATAAACTTCCAATCTTCATCATTGAGTCTATCACCTTATTTTTTCCTCACTTCCTCTTCTGTTAACTTGCCATCAAAAAATTATGCCTTCAATGTTGCTTTAAATTCACTCCATTTCTTTCCAGTAGCATTTAGGAATCAGTCAAAGGCTTTATCATCAATATCATAGATAGCCTACAGTGTAAGTCAATAAGATGGAAATCAGTACTTAGAGTATTAATAAAATGAAGTGCATCAAGCCAATCAATACATCAAACAAATACCTTCAGATCTATCCATAGTTCTTCCTTTATGGCAGATCAACAAGCCGCCAATCAACAAAGGCAATAGAAAATTTTCTTCTCACATGGCACCCAACAGCACCAGAAAACCTTCTAGCATTCACACCAATGGGCTGACCATATTCATTGACCATAACTTTGATTTTAGGCATGCTAGGTGCCCTTGCAAAAACCTCATCAAATCTGGTAATACCTCTTCCTTTCCTCTTCTTTTGTGTAGTGCTTTGAAAATCTGCTACAAATAACTTGAGAAAATTAGAAGGCGCAATGGCAAAGTAGAGTGAAAAATAACTATGTGAGATAATACCACATCTTCATTAGGACATAAGAAATCTCCAATTCATTCACATTCAAAGTCTTCATCGACTGGATCATCTTCACCCATCTCATCTTCATGTTGCCCATCTACATTCGTTGCATGGTTTGTTTCTGGCCTTGGCCGCAAATTATGAATTCGACTTGCTCCATCACTTGTGTTATGAGCTATCTAAAAAGATACAACTTGACTCATATAAATAGAGTTTGCTAAATAATTAAAAATAGTGTAGCAGAACAATATATAGAGGAGATGACCTTTGTTCTTTTCTTATGTTGTGGAAGTGTAGGCATAGTAGGAATGCCATACGATTGTAGCTTCTTTTTGTTCCTTGCAATGTTCATTCCATTGCTGCTCATACTCATTGGGGGGGGGGGCATCCTCACTGTTTCTTCGTGCGCTTGACATTTAAAATCCTGAAAAATATTTCAAAAATCAGCAATATGTGGAAGGAAACAATAAATTAGCAATATGTGGAAAGGAACAATAAATTAGCAATTTGGAGAAGAGAACAATAAATTAGCAATATGTGGAAGGGAACAATAAACCAACAATATGTGGAAGGAACATCATGTAAGTAATACTTACTTTCTAGACTTTTTCTTAGTCTTTTTGATCAACAATTGTACCATCTATATCAGTTCTAACAGAATGAACCACTCCATTTATAATATCCATTGCGACATCTGTGTCTAGATCATGCAATGGCCATACTAATCTAGTATCATTATCCATGATCTCATTTTCTATGTTATCTAAGTCATACACATCTCTTGGTTTTGATTGAACAAGAGCAACCCACTCATTATCCACAACATCAGGAACATAATATACTTGAATTGCTTGTGATGCTAAAATAAAAGGCTCATCTGATATCTTCTCTCCTGTATTGAATAAATGTTTAAAGTTAACAGATGTTGTCCCAAACTTATCAGTTTTTGCGCATTTGTCTTGCACATGGTTGTCAACTCAATCACACTTGAAAAGCACCACTCTTTTATGGTGATAATTTAGTTCAACAATTTTCTTTATAATGCCATAATAGACATTTTTTCTTATTGTACTGTCATCATTATTGCCCCTCTCAAAGGTTATTGCCTCAGCCACTACAGCAACACCACTATTTTGAATAGGCCATCATCATAGGATTTAGTGTGAAAACAAAACCCATTAATACTATAACTACTATACTTGCGTGCATTCATCATTGGCCCCTTGGCCAAAATTTTTATTTCCTCTGGTGCTTCCTCACACATTTCTCCCACCTGTGATTATGAAAGACTATTATTAAAGTAAATGGGAAAACTATCTCAAATATCAAGCACTAAATTTTAGTTTCACTTACGTGAAACCTAAACAACTCATGAAAAGATTCATGTTGCATGCAATCGATGTCTCGTTTATTTCGAAGGCTAATCGAAGAAAGATATTGAGCATGCTTTCTGCAAAGGTTAAATTATTACATAAAAATACTATATGATGTGAGTTATTTAGATAACTTATCCCAAGTAAGGTACTGGACCAGCAATTTTTGCTTCGGTAGGAAGATGTACCATAATATCAGAAAAGATTGGAAGGAATATAGTCTAAAGAAGGCTCAAGGTTTCAGCTATATCAGACTCTAGACTTTCCATACCACTTATTCGAATGACAGGGGCAGATAGTTTCTTGAAGAACTTACATATTCGAATCACTCCAGCACTCACTATTTCTGGCAATATTTTTCTCACAGCAAGTGGTAGCAAGTGTTTAGAATAATGTGGCTCTCATGACTCTTAAGCCCGAATATCTTCCTTTCATTGATATGAACATTATGTCGTATATCAGATGCATAACCATCAAGAAACTTCACTCCTTTTAGTAATTGACAAAATAATTTCATCTCATCTGGTCTCAAAGAGTATAGTGCAGGTGATAAAAAAATTGATCCTCTACTTCAATAGGATGAAGATCACTTCGAATACCTAAAGCTTGAAGGTCTAAGCGAGAATTCAAATTATCCTTTGATTTCCCAAGAGTGCCAAAGAAAGTGTCAATTAAGCTTTCACTAATATTTTTGCCTATGTGCATGATGTCAAAATTATGCCGCCACATCAAATCTTTCCAATATGGAAGGTTGAACCAAATAGACCTTCTTTTGAAGATGACTAATGGTTCACCATCCTTGCATTTCTTCCTAAATGGTTTCTCTCCACATGGATCCTTGCAATAATTAGTATTAAGATCTTTAGTTCATTCTAAAATTTCTTCTACAGAAAGAGGTTTAGGTGCTGGCTTGAACTCAGTTTTACCACCAAATTTGTTGGCATCAAACCTAAATGGATGATTTTCATGCAAAAATCTTGGATGACCCATATAGTGGCAATCATTACTAAGTCTTAGAGAGTCAGTAAAAAAGTGGCAATCAGGACATGCTGCTTCACCAGATGTAACAGATCCGGATACATATCCTAGACAAGGAAAATCGCTTATAGTCCATATTATTGCTGCCCGTAGCATGAAGTACTCACCCCTCGATGCATCATAAATTCTAACACCATTTTCAAACATATCCAACAAGTCGCTAACTAGTGGCTGACAATATACACCAATATCACTACCAGGACCATTTGCACCAGGAATCACAAAAGACAAGATGAAATTTGATTGCTTCATGCACATTAAATGTGGTAAATTATAGGGAATGCAAATACCAGGCCAAATGCTATAGCTGATATTCATGGTTCTAAATGGATTAAAACCATCGGTGGCAAAAGCAAGATGACTATTGCGGCTATCTGCAGCAAAGTCTAGATGTTTTTTATCGAAATCCTCCCATAGTGGTGAATCTGCAGTATGCCTTAAGAGACCATCTATTTTTCTGCACCATGTTAGGCTTGCTGTTTTAGAGGATAAAAATAAGCTTTGTAGACACTTCTTTATCGGAAAGTAGCGAAGAACCTTCTTACAAACACTATATACATGTTTTCCATCCAGTGACTTTCTTACTTATTTCCATTGTGAAACCTTGCACTTTGGACATGAATTCAAATCTATGTTCTCCTTCCAATAGAGAATGCAATCATTTTCATAGTCGCGAATACTTGTATACCCAATTCCTATGGACTTTACCGGTTTCTTAGCTTCATGAAAAGATTTAGGTAGAGCTGAACCATCCGGTAGTACATCATTGAGCAGATCTAACAGCAGGTTAAAAGATTTATCAGACCATCCCCCAAGGAGTTTGATGTGTAGCAACCTAATAAGAAATCGAAGTTGTGTATATTTCTTGCAATTTGGGTACAATTCTTTGCTATTTTCTGCAACCAACCATTGAATGGCAATTAGTTCCTCACAAGGCTACGGAATAGAACTGTTATCCTCAAAAACTCCAACATCTAAGCCAACAGCTAGGTCCCTAAGCAAATCAGATATGTCATCATCTTTATTACACTCATCCATAACCTGAACACCATCCTCATTAAAGTTTCCATGATTCACAGAAGGAGTGGGTTCCCCATGTAAATTTCATATTCTATACCCTTTTAGAAACCCATTACATATCAGATGTTCACAGACATCACTGGCCTCTTTCCAAAAAGAGTTGAAACATTTTCTACATGGACACAATATCTTTCTACCAACCGCTGAATTAGCAAATGCAAAAGCTAACAAACGGTTCACCCCTTGCAAATATGCCTTGCTATGCCTACATGAAACTTTCAGGTTAAAAAAACTCAACCTATGTATACCACTTTCTGTATTTGTTAAGATTGTATTTTTACCTAGCATCATCATCAATCCAAGATTTATCATCAATCTTTTCTAGAGAGAACAAAAGGCTGACCAAACATTTGTATAATTAATTAGTACCAAGAGAACACTAAATGTGGGACAAGCAATAACAAAATGATGTCACAGTGGGGGTACATAAATAGAGCTATGGAGGTACATAAATAGAGCTATACCTGATGCCGCAGAGCTTCTTGATGTCGAGGTACAACAGAGCAGTTTCTTCTTCTTGAATGCCTCAAACAAAGAATTGCTGCAGGATAGTAGCTACAATCAAATTTGATGCCTTTCATTTTGAAGCAAAGTTGATATAGAGTTTCACATACAACGGTTTTGCTTAGGGTGAATTTGATACATGCCATTATAATTTTGCAAACTTTGAAATATGCCATTGATGTGTCGATGACAGATGGGCCCTGCAAGTGAATGACACGTGGGCCCGAATAGCATATTTCAAATTTCACAAAATTGTAATGGCATGTATCAAATTAATCCTTTTGCTGCTTATGGCGCTGCTCAATTCCTCAACTAAACTAAATAAGTAAACCTTGAGACCAGAGAGAAGATAAAGCATTACCAGGCTATTCTCGATCGTATTGGCAGTGGCGTCTCCTCCAAAATCAGAGCCCAAGCCAGAAGAGCCTGTACCGGTGCGGGAGCAGCCCAGCCGCACAGGGGTGGCAGCAGGCAGGGTGTAACAGTCCGGAATTTTTAAATTAATCGAAGTGAAGTTATCTCGAATTTTCCACTCCAAATTTGAATTTCTCCTTTTAATTTTCTGCCGTCGGATTAATTTTGGTCCGCGGGCTTTTGTTGGGCGGAGATTAATTCCCAAAGTCTTTAATTAATTCCCAAATCCCCCCATTTAGCTCCCCTATAAATTCTCCCTCCTTTTTATCCCTTCCCACCAACCCCTCTCTCTTACCCTCACTTTCTTTCCCCCTTCGCAAGTCAGAGCAGCAGAGGAGATAGGGCAACGCGCCTCTCACGACCGCGTTGCCCGGTCGAACGTGCCACTCCCTGTCGCGACCGCGCCGTCACCACGCTGTCCGTCACCCGCGTCACTACTCCATCCCGCGTCAATCGCCCGTTGATCGTTCAGCCCCGCGTCGCTCCCTATCCGCCTCCGTCTCCGTCTCCGTCCACGCCTTCACGTCGCCCGTCGCCCGATCAACCAAGAAGCCGCGCGCCGTTTCCATCGTCTCCGCGTCGTCCCCGTCTCTTCCTCGCGCATGTCATCGTTCCGCCTGATCTCTCGGCTCCAGTACCAAATCCCTGCGCGTGACCTCGATTTCTCTTCGTCAAGCCCCTGGTGAGCAACGTCGTTTTCCTTCCGTTCTGTGGTGACTGTGATAAGAGAGATTTCAGAAGCTTGTGCGTGCTAGTAACAGGCCGGGTTTGGTAGTTGGATCGAAGGAATTCAGAACATTCAATTTCTGAAATTCTTTTTGATCGGTTAATTTTCAAGGATTTTTAGGGAACTCCGTTTGGTCTCCAAAGATTCCCAAAATTGTTTCGTTAAATTCGTCTCGTCGAGAACTTCGTACTCATTGATTACTACTCCCTCTGTTCTTAAATTGTTATCGCCGTTGACGGCTAACATCACTTTGATCATTCGTCTTATTTAAAAAATTATGATAAATATCATATATTTTGTTATAATTTGCTTTATCATTAAAATAATTTGAATCACAGACATAATCTTACACATTAGGGTTAATTTCTGAATAAGATGAATGGTCAAAAATGATGTTAGAAGTCAACAGCGATGGCAATTTGAGAATAGAGTATATTGAATTGTATAATTTGTAAGATTTAAGAAGGTTAATGATTTTGTAATCGTACATGCAATTGATAATGATCTGTTTCTATCTACTTAGGGATGCTTTGACTTAGCTGCACTTTTCTTATGTACATTGAAGCCAAAATTGTGGTAGTTTGTATCATTGCATAGGGATCTCCTGCAAAGCCATTTTGTTAGTGTTTCATAGGCCGTAGCTTGAATTTTCAGATGCAGTTTATAGGCAACAGATGCATCTGTTCTTGATTGTATCAAAGGGAGGAAGTGAGGGTGTGTAACTAAAATGGTAATACCAAAGTGAAGCATCTTGTATTAAAACAAGTTCGGCACTGCACTGTTGATTCAAGTTATTTCTAATTTGGACCTGTTAGGCATCTTTAGTGGGCCTAAATTCTGAAGGGGGCAGAAGATGGCAAGTCCACTTTTTGCTTTCTTCTTCACTAATTTGATACATTGAAGTTCACATTTATACATGCACGATGAGTGCTGGGATAATAGTTTGAGAAACAAAATTCCATTTTAGTGTTTAGTTTAATTTGTCTTTCATCTGACTATTCCTGATCACCGTACTGCTTGAGTTCTAGCATTTCGCACCAGCCAACATTTCACAGATTGCACTACTGTCACTGAATTTATAGTTCATGATTCATGACCTTGAATGGTTTTGGATTGTTTCGATATTTGTGTTATACAATAAGAATTTTAAACGTATCAACCTGTTTTTTGTAGGCAATTTCAATTTATATCTGATCTTTATTGTTTTCTTCCCTCCTTACATTACTAACTTTGTAAACATTCTCACTGCAGGGATGGATCCGAAGGCCTTTCTTTTGCTTTCCGCATCACTGATGGCGCAACTTCGATGTCCAATGAAGGTATTTGTCAACCATCATAGAATCATTATTGGGAATTTCGTTCTTTCATATTTTTATCTGATGCATCTATCTAAAGACTGGTATGGTGTTGTTATTGTGAAATCCGGTCACATGCCGAAAGCACTAGAGTGTGCGTTCGAAACGTACCAGATCGAGGCTGCTGCAGAAACTCGAACTTCCGGTTTTCCCATGGTGGCCTGGTAATTGGTTAATTATCAACATCACGGCAACTAGGCTTACGAGAGAGCTAGAAAAGGGATAAAGATGAAGAACAACTAGTTTATGACCAAACTAGCAAAGTCTGTCTGTATCTCCAGCTGGAGAGGGTCCTGTTTGGGTGTGCTCATCATTGAGCATGCCCTAGGTCGACTAGCGATCCTAAGATCCCATCTATTGTCGTGTAGATTAGTAGATGAACAACGATGAGGATTGTAATAGAGAATTAGAGTTTGGAGGCATGAAATCCTAAATGGTAAATGGGTGGTGATCCCCTGTTTAAGTTTTTTCAGTTTAAATGGCTGTTTAAAACGGTTTAATCAAACTAAAAATAGGATTAAATGGTTTAAATGACCTAAATGATTACCCTCTATCTACCATTTAAATAGGTTTAAATATCCATTTAATACTGTTTAGGAAAACATGCTTTGGAGGTAATAATATAAAAGTACGATTGGAGATGTGTTGTTTCCTTAATCGGTCATGACCCACTATTTATATAAAAGGGGTGGTCTTGTCCTGTGGAGAGTAAAAACCCTAACAAAATCCACAACAAATTTCTAATTCTACCTCATCTCTTAAGTGTAAAAGTCGGAACTTCTGGTTTGCAGGCAGTGAGCATCTTTGAGATTCCATAACTTCACCGTTGAACAATCCAAATTAGTCGATCCATATTGTTAGAGATATGTGTATAGGTTAGAGGCTTTCTCTATTTTTTGTTTTCCTTGAGGGGTTCTTTGTATATTTTCCTCACCTGAGCCTCTATATATTGGGGCTGTATACAAGTGCTATTCATAACATGGTATACAGAGCCAAGTTCTAGGGTTAGGATTTCTCTTCTCTCCCCTAGATTTTTTCTTGCACTTGCGTGCTACCGGCGTCGAATTGGTCTCTCCTAATCGCATCCGGCAACCTCTTCGTCTTGAGGTCGCCTCGTACTTCCTTGGATCAGGCCGCCGAGGTCCTTTGTTGTTGGGGGGCCGCTGCCTGGCTCTGTCGTCCGCGCGCCGCCCGTAGTGATCACTGTCCGTCGTCCTCGACCCGAGCCGTCCGGATCCGCCGCCCGCGCCTCCAGTTGTCCTCAACCCGCAACGTTAGGATCTGTGTCAACCGCCCACACCACCAGGATCTGCATCGGCCGCCCGCGCCGCTGCCGTCGGATCCAGTCCCCGAGCCGTGTCGCCCTGCCTCGCCGTT
>BCLH01000066.1:135553-148535 GCA_001602315.1 Zoysia pacifica
GCCCTCGGGCCGCTCCGCCCTGCCTGGATCGGCCGCCGCTTGCTCCTCTCTGGTTCGGTCGGTTTCGACTGAAGTCTGTGGGCCTGTTGTGGGCCTTGGGTTTTAGGTAAACCCAAAAAAAGAAAATTGAATGCTCTCTGTTCTCATGACTTGTTACTGTCACTCTTTCAAGCAGGCCAAAAAAAATCTCGCTTCGCGTCGCTTTTCCCTTGCGCTCTCGTCGTCGCCTACCGCTGCTCATCTTACACTCTTGCTGTCACTATGACTCAGTCATCGACATCTTCAGGCAGGGTTCTTGTTTTGCCGTGTCTGATAGTTTTCGATGGCACCAATTACCATGAATGGGTTCCTCGAATGTGCATTCACATGCGTGGTCTTCGCTTATGGGATTTTCACACCGGGAAATTCCAATGTCCAGCTTGTCTGCCGCCTGTTGCGCCACTTGTCTTCCCAGAGAAGGCTACTGATGCAGAGAAGAAACAACTCACTGATGATTTTGATGACGTTCAAGCTTATTACGAGTCGGCTTGGTGCTTACAGAATGTGGTTGGATGAGGATGCTTGTGTTGCCGTTATTCTCAATGCCAGTATGGAGTATCGTTTTGCAGCAGAGATTGTTGACTTTGAGACTACACATCAGATGTGAGAGTTTCTTCGACGTTGCTATGAGCCCTCAGGTCAGGCATTGTATATTGCTACTCTTCGTTAGGAGCATCTTCTACAGCAGGGAGATGTCTCAGTGAAAGATTTCTATGCTCAGCTCTCCACTGTTTGGCATCAGCTTGATGTTCTGCCTCTACCACTTTCACCTATCACTTGTCAGTCGTGCAAAGGTCAGCAGGCTGCATTGGAGATTTGTCATCTATATGAGTTTTTGATCAGGCTGCGTGCTGAGTTTGAGCCTATGCGTGCTCAACTACTTGCTCATAACCTTTGTGTTTCTCTGATGGATGCTCTTTCTACTATTTGTGATGAGGAGACACGTCTTCATACTACTGGTATGTTGCAGTCAGCTTCAGTTTTGGCTGCTCGTTCTGCATCTCGGTCTCCTACTGCTCCCCTAGCTATGTCGGGAGTTTCAGCTCCTTCTGGAGGGGGGCGTGGTCTTCATTGTTATTATTGTGGTAAAGACAGACATGTTATAGAGTACTCATGTTATAGAGTACTGCTTCAAGAGGAAGAAGGAACGGACACGTGCTCGTTCTTAGAGGACATGTTACAGAGGTCTGGAGGTTCTGATACTACAAGTTCTCAGAGGAGTTCAGCTGGTTCTGAGACATAGGAGTTTCTTAGGCTGCTCGGTCGCCTTGTGGCCTCTATGTCTGCTGGAGCTACTGGTTCTGTGACTCAGTCGCCTACACCTTGGATTGCTCCTATGTCTACTGGAGCTGCTGCTTCTCAGTCTTCTGCTCAGGGACCACCTTCCACTTCAGGCATTGCTCCTTAGATTCTTGACTCAGGTGCTTCTTTCCCTATGACTCCTCATAACACTCATCTCATCTCACCTCTTTTTGTTCTCTTTCAAATTCTCTTTCTGTTCATACCACTGATGGTTCCTCCCTGTTGTGGGGCAAGGGACCCTTTTTACTGACTCTTTATCAGTTTTTGATGTCTCTCATGTTCCTCACTTGACCAGGCAGCTGATGTCCACTAGCCAAATTACTGATCATAACTATCGTGTTATTCTTTATTCTGACTTTTGCTATGTTCAGGATCGTCACGCGGGTCGCCTGGTTGGTTCTGGCCCTCGTTGTCGTGATTCTCAGCGCCTTTGGGAGCTTGATTGGCTACGTATTTCTTCCGCTGGGCCTACCAGTCACGTTGTTACTTGTTTCTATCTTGGCTACTTCATCGACGTTATCTTTTGCTCAATGGCATCATCGTCTAGGTCATGTGTGTGGTTTTCGTCTGTCCACCTTGATTGTTCATGGTCTTTTAGGTCTAGTTTTTGGTTATGAGCTTTTCCACCAGTGTCAGGGATATTGCTTGGGAAAGGAGATTCAGCTTCCCTATCATTCTAGTGAGTCAGTGACTGAGCATCCTTTTGATCTTGTTCATTCAGATGTTTGGGGCCCAACTCCCTTTACCTCTAAAGGGGGGTCACAGATATTATATCATTTTTATTGATGATTTTTCTCGTCACATTTGGATCTACTTTATGAAGCATCGTAGTGAGTTTTATTCATCTATAAAATGTTTGTTGCTATGGTCTGTACGCAATTTGACACTTCTATTCATGTTATTCAGATGTTTGGAGCCCGGCTCCCTTTACCTCTAAAGGCGATCACAGATTATTATATCATTTTTATAGATGTTTTTTCTCGCCACACTTGGATCTGCTTTATGAAGCATCGTAGTGAGGTTTTATTCATATGTAAAATTTTTGCAGCTATTGTCGGTACCCAATTTGACACTTCTATTCATATTTTTATTGCGGATTCTTCAAACGAATATCTGTCGGACGTCTTTAGTCAGTTTCTTTCTGAGCGAGGCACCTTTGCCCAGTTTTCTTGTCCAGGCGCTCATCCTCAGAATGGTGTTGCTGAGCGTAAGCATCATCATCTTCTTGAGACTGTTCGCGCTCTCATGCTGGCTTCCTCCGTCCCTCCTCATTTTTGGACCGAGGCTATTTCCACCGCCACTTATCTAATTAACATTCAGCCTTCTTCTGCTCTTCGAGGTGGGATACCTTTTGAGCGTCTTCGTGGCAAGACGCTTGACTACTCTAGCCTTCATCTTTTTGGCTCGATATTGAGTGTGTCTTCCTAAGGTATAGTGCTGAGCATAAGGGGTATCGATGTTGGGATCTTGTTGCTCATAGGATGAGGATTCCTAGGGATGTCATTTTTGATGAGTCTAGACCTTTCTATCCACGTCTCTCAATTGATGATTCTTCTGCTTCTTTGGCTGAGCTTTTATCCTTTTTATACTTTTCTGATGCTCCTATTGCGTCTTCACATTTGGCGTCTTCTTTCTTGGCACCTCTCCCTGTTGCGTTTTTTAGAGATACACCCACCTTTACTGAGAGTTCGGTGGTTCCTTCCTCGAAGCCATCTATTGGCTCCTGATTATACTATGAAGCCACATGTGACTCAAGTTTATACTAGGTGGGTTCTCTTCTTTGATGCTCCACCTCCTCCTGAGCCTTTGCTTGATATGTCTTCTCCCATTGATACATCTTTAATGGCTCCTGAGCAGGCTCCTTCTGATCTTGACCATACCCCTCTTGGACATGGTCATCGTATTCGAAAGCCTACTAACTTCTTCACCCCGGCTGCTTACTCAGCTTCGATCCTTCTTGAGCCACTTTCTTATCGTGATGCCGTTCTTCATCAGGAATGGCAACATGCTATGGTGGAGGAGATTGCTGCCCTTAAGCATACTAGTCCTTCGGATTTTGTTCCACTTCCTTCACATGTTCGTCCTATCACATGTAAGTGGGTTTACAAGGTCAAGACCCGCTCTGATGGTTCACTTGAGCGATACAAGGCTTGTCTTATTGCTCGAGATTTTCAACAACAGCATGGTCGTGACTATGACAAGGCGTTTACGCCAGTAGCTCATATGACCATTGTTCGCACCTTGCTTGCTGTTGCTTCCATTCGTCAGTGGTCCATCTCTCAGCTCGATGTCAAGAATTCGTTTCTTAATGGTGAGTTGCAGGAGGAGGTTTACATGCGACCACCACCTGGGTTTCTGTTCCTCAGGGTATGGTTTATTGCCTCCGTCGCTCTCTTTATGGCTGTAAACAAACTCCTCGTACTTGGTTTCAGCGTTTTGCGTTTGTGATTATGGTTGCTAGCTTCTCTGCCAGTAATCATGATTCAGCGCTTTTTATTCACACTTCGACCCATGGTCGGACTCTTCTCTTTTATGTCGATGACATGATCCTCACTGGAGATGATCCTTCCTATATTGCCTTCGTTAAGGCCTGTCTCAATGAGATGTTCCTGATGTCAGATTTTGGTCCTCTTCGATATTTGTTGGGATAGATATCTTCCACTCCGGAGGGTTTCTACTTATCTCATGAAAAGTTTATTAAGGATGATCTTGATCGTGCCTTTGACAGATGATTGTACTGTTTTGATCCCCATGGAGCTCAATGTCCATCTTTGTGCCACTGATGGTGAGCTTCTTTCGGATCCCAAATGATACTTACATATTGTTGGGAGTCTTGTCTATCTTTGTGTCACTCATCCGAACATTTCGTACTCTGTACATATTTAGAGTCAGTATGTATCTGCTTCTACCTAGATCCATTATAGCAACTTTCTTTGAGTTCTACGTTATCTTAGTGGAACTATCTCTAAGAGGTTGTTCTTTTCTCTCTCCAGCTCCTTATAGCTCCAGCCGTATTTTGATGCTACCTAGGCTAGTGATTCCTCTGATCGTCGCTCTCTCTCTGCCTATTGTATTTTTTTTTCGTTCGAGTGCGGAGGCTGTGTTGCGGGCTATGGCTCTAGTGTCAGCCGAGGTTCCTTGGTTGCGGTGGTTGCTTGAGGACTTTGGTATTTTAGTGTCAGCAGCTACTCCTCTTTTGACTGACAGTACAGGGGCTCTCAGTGTCTCTCATGATTCGACAAAGCATGAGCTCACCAAGCATGTTGGTGTTGATGTTTACTGTACACGGCCACTGGCTCAGGATGGGATTGTTCCTTCTCGGTATGTGCCTTCAGAGTTGCAGCTGACCGATTTCTTCACGAAGGCACGGACTTGACATCAGCATAGTTTTTTTCTCTCCAAACTCAGTGTTATTGATCCACCATGAGTTCGAGGGAGTGTAGATATGTGTATAGTTTAGAGGCTTTCTGTATTTTCTGTTTTCTCTGAGGGGTTCTTTGTATATTTCTCTCACCTGTACCTCTATATATTGGAGCCCTTGGCCTCTTTGATGAATACAAGTGCTATTCATAAAACATGTGTCCATTTCGATCGTCTTGACGAGGGCTACATTCTGGAAGCTTCAAAAGAGCAATTTGGATTCATCTTCTTTCATTTTTAAGCGCGTCTTTGTTTATTCCATAAAAAGTGGCCAAAATATACAAGAATTACACTTAGCTTGCAAAACATGTTTAAACACCTAACTCTTGAAATAATCAGTCTTAGTATTAATTCAGACAATTTTGACCCTGGTGACTCTGCCAAAACTAGAACTTCCGGTTTGACATAAGAACTTCCGATATTCATAGAATGTTAATTTTGGTTGTCAACAGGTGCTATAAGCATATCTTCTTTTGCTTTTATGTATTATTTGGACATTTATCATGCGCCTTAGCTGACTACTGCCTTTACATAGTTCTATACGTATTGTTTTGCCATTAGATTATGTTAATGCTATGTATGATTATGATTTGGCACAGGTCAGGGGTGGCGAAGACATTCAAGTGTACCACAAGAAGGGTATGGAACAACAAGTGTCATACCTGACCAAGGAATTTTCCTAGCCGCATCAGTTTACCATCCTGTCTTTGAGGTGACTTTTCTCCAAGTGGTCTGTTGTACATACATATCACAATATTTATTGTGTTTTTCATACAATCTTGTTTTGCAGTTTATGAATAAAATAGGGTCAATGTTGCCTCAGAAGTACTTGCAACTTGGGTGATGTGCTAAATCTTTCAATCTCATATTGTGTTGATAATCATTTTGTTTATGTGGATCTATTGTCCATAGGTAATGTAAAGTGAATGATCTATTTATCGTGATAACTATCCAGGCCTATTGTAACTCCCAGCTAAGGATGAAAGTGGGTCGACCTGTGAGCGCACATCTAGTATAAATTTTACAGGTAACCTATGAAAACCTGCGAAATTTGTGCTAGATGTGGGCTCATGGGTCAACCCATTTTCATCCATACTCCCACCCATCCCACGGAAAGGGTAAATATAATTGATCCATGCTTGCTTCTGAGTACCACTAAAGTTGATGTGACCTGGATTACATATCATATTAAATAGAAATAGGATTTCATTTCTATGATTGAGGGCCTCCCATTCTCTTTTTCTTTCTTTTTGGACTATCAAATTGAATAATTCCACGCTGTAGAAATCACCCAGAGTTTTGTGTCAAAAAAGAAAAAAATATATGAGGATCTCTGGCTCATTTCTCTCAACTTTTTTAAAAGCTCATTAGCTAGTAAAATGAGGTGTTGGACAGAAAAAAAAAGAAAAAAATGATTTTTGATGCAGTGCTGTTGTTTGCAGCCTGTCGAGACTATTGATAGATGTAAAATTTATAAATCAGGAAGGGAATCCTTCTACCTTAAAGAAACTAAATCTGCTAAATATTAGGAAAGTAATCTACTGCCAAAAAGAAGAAAATAACCAAGGAAGTAGATCCCTATAAAACAGGAAAGAGCTATCTCTTAATTGTGGCCAACAGATTGGCATAAACTATGGCACACAGGGATTATCCTATCAATTCTGTCCCTATGTTATATTCGATTAACTATCGATCGACAAACGGGGATCAAATCGATAAGAACAAGCAACAAAAACACAGAAGCAACAACGAGGTTGAGATCAGTCAGCGTGACTGATTCATCTCTCCTCAATCATCACCAAATCCGAACCAGAATTCAGGTACAATCCAGTGCGGCTTACAGAGGGGTGGGGGTAGGTGAGAATTCTAGAGAGAGACAGCAAGGTAGAGATAGAGGAAATGGTGATCTGTTCTTAGCTGGCTGATTCCCACCGCGCGCCGTGCCTTTTATTCAAAACCCGATGGGCTAATGGGCCACGGACGCATCGCTCGATTGTGGGGCGACTTCTCCAGTTGAATCATCTTTTCCTGCCTGATGTGCCGCGTCAGCAGAGCTGGGCGCGACATTGCCCCCCTCTGAAGGCGCAGCTGGTCTCCAGATGCTTGCCGACGGAAACCTGCTGTTCAGAACATACTAATCCTCCCAAGTAGTGATAGCATCAGAAAGTCCTGCCCAAGACACCCAAACTTCAACCACCGCAGCATTGCCTTTCTTCACAAGCCGACGCTCCCAGATGCGCACAGGTTCAGCAAAAGTAGCATCCAAATCAATATGGTCCGGCAGTGTATGAAATACAGGGGTATAATTTGAGGTGAACGGCTTGAGCTAAGCTGTAAACCAGTATTAAGCAGCTTAAATAGCTCTTGCCAGAAAGAACTGGTAAAAAATCTTATCCCGGTCAGAAACAATAGTTTTGGGTAGACCATAGAGCTTGACAACATTGTGGAAGAAAGTGGTGGCCACTTGCATTGCTGTGAAAGGGTGTTTGAGGGGCAGAAAATGTGCATATTTACTAAATCTGCCCACAACCAGAATGACATAATATCCCTCAGACTTAGGCAATTCTTCAATAAAGTCCATAGAAATATCCTTCCAAGAACTGTCAGGAATGGGTAAAGGTTGCAACAGTACAGGAGATTTGGCATGCTCATGTTTAGCTTGCTGACATATAGCACATTGTTTCACATATTCTTCCACCACTTGTTTAATGTCTGACCAATGAAACACTTTCTTGATACGATGATAAGTAGCCTGTATGCCTGAATGCCCCCCCCCCCCATAGCAGATATGTGAAAAGCATGTAGTAGTTTGGTTTGAAGAGCATAATTATTTGCCACTCAAACCTTGTTTTCGTATTTGATAATACCATCAACCAAGGAATACCCCTGAGCATTAGGACTGACAACAGCAAGTTCAGCCAGTAGAGCTTGAGCCTTAGGATCAGTGGTGTAGGATGTCAAAACCTCTTGAATCCACACAGGTACTGCAGCTGAGATTGCAGTTAAACTGAAGTGTTCACCCACTCTGGATAAGGTATCAGCAGCCTTATTATCAATACCTTTCTTGTACTGGAATTTGAACTGTAATCCAACAAGTTTTGCCATGGTTTTGCATTGTAGATCAGTAGACAAACTTTGATTTGCTAGATGACAAAGGCTTTTATGATCAATCTTGATAACAAATGGAGAATGATGTAAATAAGGCCTCCACTTCTCCACAGCCATTAAGACAGCCAAGAATTCTTTTTCATAGGTGGACAATTTCTGATTAGCAACACTTAATGCTTTACTAAAGTAAGCAATGGGATGACCCTATTGTGATAAAACTGCTCCAATCCCTAAATCACAGGCATTTATTTCAATTTCAAATGGCTGTGAAAAATCAGGAAAAGATAGTACAGGATTACTGCTCATAGCTTCCTTGAGTTTGGTAAATGCTTCCTGTGCTGCAGGAGTCCAGAGAAATTTTTTTTGCTGGACAAGGATGGTTACGGGTTTAGCTAGAACACCATAATGCTTAACAAATTTCCTGTAATATCCAGTGAGCCGCAAGAATCCTCTAAGATCAGTGAAGTTCTGAGATGTAGGCCAATTCAACATGACTGCAGTCTTAGAAGGATCTGTAGAAACCCCTTTATCAGAAATAGTATGGCCAAGAGAGGGTTTGATAGGCAAAAAAACATTTGCTGAGTTTCAGAAACAGCTTGTGTTCAGCTAAAGTCTGAAAGACCAACTGCAGGTGTTCAATGTGTTGTTCCAATGAAGGACTATAAACCAATATGTCATCCAAAAAACTAGAACAAATTTCCTTATGTATTTAGCAAATATAGCATTCATCATACATTGAAATGTAGCTGAGTCATTAGTGAGGCCAAAGGGCATAATTCTGAACTGAAAGTGCCCATGATAGGTCTTAAAAGCTGTTTTTGCTTCATCAGCAGGCAGCATTCTGATTTGATGAAAACCAGAATGAAGATCCAATGTGGAAAAGTATTTAGCACCTGATATTTCATCAATAAATTCATCAATAACAGGCATTGGAAACTTGTTCTTTATGGTCAAACTGTTCAACTTACTGTAATCTACACAGAAACACCAAGAGCCAATCTTTTTTTAACAAGTAGTACTGGGGAGGCAAATGGGCTAAGACTTGGGATAATACTGCCCTGTTGTAATTTTCCTTCCAATTCTTCAATAAAGTGCCCCAAATTTCTAGCCATATCACTGACGATAGCTTAATCTTAGAGATTTACATGTGGGAAAAATGCATTCCATATTCTTGCATACGGCTGCTGCTGGATCATTAAACATTGCATGATCTGTTACTATAATGCTCTCACCCTTCCCATCTGTGAAGAAATGGAATTATCATGGTAGTATGTATAACGAAAAATTGTATGACAGTGACTGCTTTATTTACAATTTATTTTGGCAGGCCCAGCAGCGTTTAGGTCACGCTTACATGCAACCTCAATATACAGGTCATCAGTTGAGCTTGGCCGTCCTATACTTCAGGGGCTTCTAGCAGTTGATGTAATAGCTAAAGAAGTGGTACCTAATAAAATATTTTTCATGTTTTCCTGCTAATTATTTTTTTACTAGTCTTATTTTCCCCATAGGTTCTGGGATGGGTTCAATTGACGCCAAACTATGCGACTGAGCTTGTGGAGTATGTCCGCACATTTTTAGAACGTACCCATGCAAGATGTCGTGCTTCATATATGGAGGTACATTAATAAATGCATATATGCACCCATTATAGTAAATTAAATATATTTTCTTCTGTTATGTACGCCCTCTATTCACTTTTAATTGTCATTCTAGCTCTAATCACATGAATTAAGGATAAGTATTGGGGAGAGAGAAAAATATATTGGAAAGAGAGTGTGTATTGGAAATTAGAAAGTTGTGTTGGGAAGAGAGAGTGGTGTATTGAGAAGAGAGAGTGTATTGGGAAGTGAGAATGACAAGTAGTTGGGAGCAAATTTTGAATGTTAGAATGACAAATAGAAGTGAACAGAGGGAGTAACCAAATTGAAGATAATGGTGGTAATGTTGTGAGATAAGTGGACATGTGGTCCTTGTGGCTGGTGGTCTTGATGCAGTATGAAACAGCTGAAAAGCGTAGTACATAAATATATATTTTTTCTTTGGTGATAGATGGGCAGTAGGCACGTCAGGGAAAGGGAGAGATGCTAGGGGTGATAAAGAGGGATCAAAATCCTCTGCTTTCACCCTGATGAAGGCGCAGACTAAAAGGGATATGGGAAACATTGCAGAACAGCAACTGTAGCTCCACTCACTGTAGCAGGTTACTGTTTATCAAAGTATTATTTATTATCACAGTAAATCTAAATCTTCTGTCTCAAAGCCAATGGCTAGAGGGGGATGAAGTCATGTGCCTTCACCTGAAGGTGAATGCAGGGGATCTGGAATTCTGGATTCCACTGAGATGTGTATGTTGAGATAGAGGTAATATGTTGGAGCACTTCAAAGGATGCTTACCGAATTTTGGAACCTCTGGAAGGGCTAAGAAGAGTCGGGAGGTCCCAAAGAGTACCTTCTAGAGATGATGTTGTCTAGTAAAATTTATCTCTGTTGATGCCAAATCAGTGAGTGAGGTGGGTATTTATACTCATACCCAGCTAAAGTACATTTTACCTTTCTATCCCTGGCACCTACCAATTTCCAGGGGTAGCTATCTGATGGTTAGCCACCAATTTCCAGAGGTCACTTTATATGTTACATGTACATCTGCCTATTAGGCCATGGGAATTCGCTTACAAACTTCTAACTACTTGTTGGTTTCCTTGTGTTTGTGGACTTCTTGGACAGAAGTGAGCTTCCCCCAACATAGTGGTAGGACAAGATGTTAGCTCTGGCCTATTTTATATGCAACGAGGGAGGCTTAGTGGCTTAGTGAAAATGAATCTGTTTAAGCAAGGCCTAGTAGAATTATTTTTGTACGTTACCTTATAAAAAAATTCTTTTCCACATAAGTAGTGGCTTTAAATCATTCTGTTCCAAAATTCCACTCGTAAAGAACTAGCTTTTGAAGTTTGTTTCTATACAGATATTTCCTTATTTCCTTGCATGAATTTAAACAAGATAGCTAAATTGAGAGGTTTTTATGGTACGCCAAAGTTGCAGGCTGTCCTTGAAAAGCAAAGTTATATTCTACTTTCAAGGAATGATGTTGAAAGTTTGATGCGCCTGGAACTTGATAATAGTGTGGCAGATTCTAAGGCAGTTGAAGTAGAGATTGAACTATGTGATCTCTTACTAGACATGTGCCCCATAAAACAGGTAACAACATTTACCAATTTTTTTTATAAATTTTATTGTCTTTCAATTATTGGACTGAGAAATTCCGTATATATTTTATCGGTGAATTTCTTGATCATTGTGTGATAAATCTCGTGGATAATGTCACTATTGTGTTAGGTTATAGATATATTTTTCTGTCAACTACAGAATGTAAAACTGATCTAAGATAAAAAGAAGTACCTTTTTGCTTTGGTTTGGCTCAGGCAACTTATAATGCTGTGAATATCTACAAATAGCATTCATGGTTATTATTTTCAGTGACAATGCGATATACTGTCTGTAGGAGAACTTGATCCATGATGACCAGAAACTAATATTGTTGGCTTCTCTTAGTGACTCATTGGAATATCTTGCTGATTCAGTTGAAAGGTAACCTTATTCTTTCAGTTATCATTGTGTCACCGATTTTAGTTACTGAACTTTGCTTGCGTTATTACTTTGCTTAATTATACGCTACTGAACTGAAGTAATATTCAACCCATAATGTGTATAGGAGCAAATATGAAGCAACGTTCTTAATAAAATCACAAACCATCGGATTCCATTTTAGTATCCATCTGATTTCAATTTTTACCTTAGGAAAGAACCATCATACCCATTCATTTTTGCAGACACTCTGGCATACTAATAATCTCGCTGACCAATACATTTTGATTTATCAAATTTTGTATCTTTTGGTGGATTTCAGGCTTGTAGAGTCATTCATAAACCCAACCACCTCAGAGAGCAAAACTCACATCCATCATGGTCAGCATAGTCGCCCAAGAAGTGCAATTCCAAAGTGTCTAGCAATTCTTGCTAATGAGTACAGGAGGTTGGCAATTGACTGTGTAAGAGTATTAAGATTAGAAAAGCAACTAGAGGCAATATATCATATGCAGGTACGAGCACCATGTTTCTTTGGCATCACTCTTTTAGCTGGATGTATTATTTTGTCAACTAATTTTTTAACAACATAAATTTTAACAGGAAATGACCAAAAGAGAATATGTTGAAGAGCAGGATGTTGAAGATCCGGATGACTTCATTATCTCACTTACAACTCAGGTGTGATGATTCACCTAGATAGGCACATATATTATTCTTCTTTTGGTCATTATAGAAGATAACCACATTCTAGGGTAGCATACAATTCATGACTACCTGAGGTGTATATAGCAAATCTTATTACAAGGCTTATGTTATATAGAATCGTGAACTGTGGCAAACAAATCCATTCAGTATATTTCCTTAATAAAAATGCGTGACCCTGTGATTGTTTTTAAAATGACAGTCAGTTGAGCTTAAAGCAATTGTGTTAATTATAAGTTGATTCTTATAATTTCTGTTTATGAGGTGTATGATGTGTTCTGGGCTTTCCAATGAAAGCAGATTGCACGTAGGGACGAAGAAATGGCTCCTTATGTCACAGAATCGAAAAGAAATTATGTATTTGGCGGCATATCCAGTATTGCGGCTAATGCATCTGTAAAGATTTGTTTTATTCAACTGCTTTTAAGTGATGTAGATTCAGTCTCACTATTGTTTGTGTTCGTTTAGGCACTTGCTCAAATGAAGTCAATCAACTTGTTAGGAGTACAACAAATGTGCAGAAATTCGATAGCACTGGAACAGGTGAGCTTTTTAGTGTGATATATATAATCATCGATGCATTGATATAGCTATCAACATGTACAGAGTGACATTCAAAATCTACATTCTATATATAGCTACTCATCAAAAAGTGAAATCTCATCTATGCAGGCCCTTGCAGCCATACCCTCAATAGATAGTGAAGCAGTCCAGCAGAGTCTAGATCGTGTTCGAACATTCTATGAGTTACTAAACTTGCCTTTTGAGGTACACTATCCAGATTGTGTTACTATATTGTTAGTCTTTCAGTATTCATTACACT
>BCLH01000066.1:153589-163873 GCA_001602315.1 Zoysia pacifica
GGAGCTCGCGCGGCGCCTCTGTGGCCGGAGCTCGAGAAAACTCGAGCGGCGGCGTGGCCGTCAACGACGACGACGACGTCGTCGACGGCGAGGAGTGGCCAAGGTGAGCCGCTTCCACTCTCTCCTTTCCCCACATCCGTTCCCTCTTCGTTTAGGGTTAGGGTTAGGGTTTCTAGATCTGGGGTTTTGGGATCTCTTTTCTTTGGGGTTCGACGTTCTCGATCTGCTCGAGAGCCTGGCTCTGATGCCATTGATGGATCAACTCTTTCTTAGACCTGTGAGCAGATCGAGTAGCGGGTTGTGCTTCTTTACCTTGGGTGGCCGGTTCGGCCGGCGACGAGGAAGAAGTCCCCGCCATCCCTCTCCTGTGTCGGTGAAGTCCGCGCTTGGGCGGCGATGGTCGGAGAAGAGGAGAGGGTCATCGGTGGGCTTCGTCGAGGTTGAAGCCGAGGGTGTAGCGGCGGTGATGGGTATTCCCATCGCTGGCAGCGCACCCTCAAGATCGGTCTAAGGTTTGTAGGTGGAGTTTATAGCGGCGCAGCGAACCTCGTCGTGTTGTCCCGCCCCGGCCCTCACCTCTCCTTTTTATAGCGCTGTGCGACGGGGATCCACCAGCCATGGATCGGCTGGCGCCCCCGATCAGGGCGCGGATCAAGGTTAGTTGGCCGTTGGGCCAACTAACAGAAGATCAACTTCTAACAATGTGTCTGTGATTTTGTGCCCTCTGCTTATAATTTATTTCCTATATTTTTCTCTCTACCTATTTTTGCAGATTCGTTTTAGTAAAAAAAATGATGTCCAGAGAGGATCAAGCACTTAGTATGCTTTAGGGGCAGCCACGACAAGAAATTTTATAATTTTGGATATATTACATTTGCTTTTGTGAATTGGCAGGTTATTCTGATAGCTTTTTTCGAGTGCCCACATTGTGGTGAGAAGTAATATGATTTTCATTTGATATTTGAGCATCCTAGGTAATACCATTAGAGCTGTTCAGCTTTTATTTACAGCACCAATGGACGGATACAAACTTTAGATTGTGTGTCTGTATGTATGTAGGAACAGTGAGATTCAGTTACTGCAAAACTCTAGCGGAAGTGATGCTGGTGGTGGTTCAAGCATGTTCAAGTGAGGTATGTTATGATGCATATTTTATTACCTGTCCCTGGTTCAAAATTATGAGATGACGACCATTGTAGTAGTAGTATAATTAATACATGGCACTAGCACAGATCCTGAATTATCAGGTTGTGAAACCTGAATCAATGAGCATTAGACTGTGCTCCTATCTTCCGTGTGTTACAGGTCATGAAAAATATTTATGGCATTTTAATCGAGTCTTTGAACTACAATTCAGTTGCGACATCATCTTCTACCTTCACGTTGAATGGTTCGAGCAACATGGGTAAGGGTTTTGGTGGCGTGCATTGCTAATGCGTGTCAGAGGTTTGATGTGCTGCAGGAGATCAAGGAAATGCGGAGGCGGCTGAAGGAACTCGAGAAGCTCGACCACGAGACCCTGCCTGCCGCATCCGCATCTCAAGGTAATCCAACTTCTAAACCACACTCGGGATCCACTTAGCAATTTTGGTTCATAGTTGATTGGATAGGACCAGGTGACAGCGGCATAAGAAAATAAACACTGACGAAGAATTTTTTTTATGTAGTCTCGTGACTTGAACTTATGTGGCATGCAATGGAAATTTCATTCAGCATGTTCCACTCTTCATGTCCTCGGTTGTTCTTGTTCTTCAACCTCAAGTCCAGAAGCAAGTTTTGCTTCGAATTCGTCATCTACACAGGTCCAGTTCCTTCACTTCATTCTTCTACTTCGTGTTGCCTTTGGAATTTCCTGTTTGCTTGTTGCATTTGATTCAAGCCACACAGGTCCCGTTCCTTTGATTTCTTATTTCACAATTCTTCAGTAATCCAATTGGTATTTTCATCATGGCCAATACTGACATCAACATCGGCTATTCTTGAAAATTTGCTGTTTAACTATATTATTACACGATACTGCAAGCCCAATACTTGCCGTCTGGAGTGTTACTAAGGATATTAGCTACTATGTGTCATATGTTGTTCTACCTCATAGTAGTTCGTTATCTGATAAATCTGTGTTCACTTCACTCTATCGTAAGCTTAAAACACTAAATGTCATATTTTTACCTTGTAAAACTATGATTGCTTCAATAGCATCTTTAGGTGTTTAAAATGATACATTTCTTTATATTTAAGGCCAGGAAGCAACGATAACTGATCTGGCCAACCATATTCTTGCTACCCGAATTGCCAATAGCATTAAGCAGAAAGATGTAACTTTGTATTGCAAATTTAAGATACCCTCTTGTTAGGAGCCTGGTAAAAATGTTTTTATTACTCTAAAAATAAACCTCCAAAATAAAATCTCTAGCTGTGAATTTTAGTATCTCAGCTAACATGAAATCTTTTCCCCTCATCAACACCCTTTGATATCTCTCGCTTAAGAAGTGTTTAAGTCCGTGGCAAAGCACAGGTGTTGAACTAGTTACTGAAAACTAAGGATACGAAGTTACTGAAAAACCACCTCGCTTATAAAACTACTGAAATATCTATAAAATTATCAAAACAATTAGATTGTATTTACTGAATAAAATAATTAAAACCACAAAGCTACAGACAATTACCAGCAACAAACAACTATTTACTGAATAAACAAAAGTAACTACTGAAACCTGAGTGTCCTCTGAGGTAGATTTATCTTCTTTCAACTCTAGCACGACACTAGAAGCAGCATGTCATGTCTGACTATCAAAATCACCCTGTCGGATCCTAGACGACTGTGACTAGGACAGAATAGAGATAGTAGGCGCACTGGCCTCTTCAGTCTGCTGGTAAACAAAAAAGAAATAATGTATACGAAATATATTAATTAACAATAACAAATAAATAAAAATATTTCCTAAGTAGAAAAGATAATTACTGAAACCTGAGCCTCTGCTTCTGCTGATTCATTACGCAGTTGCTTTTGAGTTGGATCATATCTAAATCTTTGAGGACATTGATGACAGATTTTCAACCACCGAAATCAAACTTTTCCTTCACAACACCAGAAGATTGGGACATAGATTTTTTCACAAGATAAAACAACATCATCGTCAATAGTTCCTGTTCAAAGCTGACAAAAACACACAATATAAAAAATAAAAATTACCAAACAATAAAATTACTGAAGTAAAAGAAGTTTGAAACTTATATCTTATTTACATGTTCTTCTCTGAAAGCATCATCATCAATTCTATCTTCGGATTTGCTGCTAAGGATGTGACTGTTGTTGTTGATCATTCTCTTGCTTGTGCTAACCTTCAACAAACTCAAGGCAAGCCCCAGTGCATTAACTCTGTTTTTAATATTTTTTATTTTATGATTATGTATGGTTAATGTACCGTGCATTAGGTCTTTAGGAGCTGAATGAAAACATAGACTGCATAATAATATCCTATATCCAGGTTAAGTGTCATTGGTACGGGTACTCGAAATAGAGCTAGGCCATAAGTTATAATTAACGGTAGAAGTCAAGTGTATGAGAAACTGCACTCGAGAGCTTTAGGATGCTACTTTGATTTTTCGAAGGATTGACATGAAAAGACAAGACTGGTTTAGCTTATCACATAAATAATGAATGTGAGACCGGATAGGGAAGTTTAGATTGGCAATACGAGAGGAGACATGTGTGCGGTAGCCATGTCTATTTCGGTTAAGGACCGGTTGAGTGTGGCTTTGTTGAGCAACTTTGAACAGTACCGATTACATGCTAGTTTTATGGACACTAGTAAACTGATATAGCACAATGCTGTAGTGGTTGGACGAACCCAACCTCTCTTTGGTTTAGAGTTGAGAGGGACTTGAGGCTGGCCATGGATAGACTCTGGGAGCTATCGCGTGGGGACCATGTTCTCGGGAGACGTAGGCTTATCGGACCGGCCCTATGGGTGGCGTGAAAGATTGCCATGTGTGGCTTTTGGGAAGCGCGCACGTGTGGTATAATTTAGGTTTCTCTAGCTGGATGTAAATCGATTATAATCGCTGCCTCTCACAGTAACGAGTACCACTTGTCTCGCTATGTCACATCGTAGTAAGAACGTGAATGATGGAGTTAATGTGATTTGTTTGATTATATTTATCAGAAATATCTTGGCAACCATGTTTGACGTAGTTATAGTGCAAACTAAATTTACATTTGCCCTACACTTAATCTTCGGCTAAAACTTGAAGATAATGATTCAATATATTAGCGCTATATGTTTTCAAAAAGAACCTACCCGTGATTCAGCCTATTCATGCTTAGAAGTCGGCTGTAGATGGTCACTTTTGATGGATAAGTCTTGTTGATTAATTAATACTTACGGTTTGTTGTTTTTTTTTTATGTGTAGACTTTTCTGCAGGTTGGAGTGACTGCTGCGGCAAGGTGGTATGGGAGAATGGAAGCATGTCTTAGGGCGAGACACGTTTCAAGTTTAGGAAACCGTCAAGTGTATCGCCGTTGGGTATTGCTTCCACACTGTTTGAAACTCTGTTTTTAAATATCTATCCTAAGAACAACTTGAATGTTAATGTAATACTTTTAATCGGTTTCTTGTAATATATTTTATTCGCTCATGTTGTACTATTTGAATATTGTTGCTCAATATTACCCGATATGATCATGTCAGCGAGCCGCCTGTGATTTTCGGGCGGTTCTGCCTCACAAACCACACTAGCATGGCCATCCTTGCCACAGGTGTACATGACCCAAGAAAACTACATTCTGACGCATGATTGGACTTTTGCACTTAAAGCAAATTAATCCTTGTCCTGGAACAGGGTCCTGAATCGGATGCATAAATGAGGAACTCATGGTGGGCTGCCCCAAAGAAGACTGAGCCTGAGCCTCAGACTGTTTTGGCATGAAATGTTGAGACTGTTGAGAATTGATTTGCCTTAGACTTCAAGGAGGTTGTTTTGACGAGCTTCCTCCTTCTTGGTGAACCCTCTTTTGATCACCACTAGTGTCATTCGCATCTCCGTTACATCTTTGCTGCAATGATGTAAGCTGAAACTGGGCCTCCGTACCTCTAGCTTCCTCGACTGTTGCGATATAACTAATGGGTGGGTTCCTTCCCATCAGCTCCCTATACTGAGCATTAAGCCCCATGAAAAACTTTCTAGCCTTCTCTCACGCATTACAAGCAACACTAGGAACAAAGCGAACAATATTGCTAAAATCCCTCTCATACTCATCTAAAGTTCTTTCTCCTTGCTGAATATGGTTTAATGCATCATGCATCACTCATCTTATCCCTGAATAAATTTGGATAATACTTAGCTCTGAATTGCGTCAAGAACAACTCCCAAGTGATGGCACCACAAGCAGGAGTCCATGCATCACAGACTCCTACCCACCAAATATTAGCCTGACCTGTTAGCTGGTGCGGAACAAATAAGATCATCTCCTCACTCGTCATCCCTACAAGGATCCATAACTTTCTCCATCTTGCGAAGCCAATCAGCAGCATCAGTAGGTGTCCTTGAACCATCAAACATGTCCAAGCGCATGGACATCCACTTAGGAAACGTCATTCCTTGGACAGGGGCAGCAGCACCCCCAGCAACTAGAACTCGACCAACAACTGAGTGTTCTTCCTCTCCTCCAACCTCTTCATTTTCTATCTTTGTTTGCTCAAGGTTAACCTCTTGGTTAGCATTATCACTAGTACGACCACCACCACGACATCTACCAGGACCTCTCCCACGAGGTACAACACGTGCACTCCTTCTCGGCGTCATAGCTCTATGGATTCAAAAGGTCAACAAGATTCGATAAGCAACATTTTACCACATATAGCATAATTATGAAAGAAAATAAACATTGGAAACAAAAATACAAAATATGCCCATGCAACCCATCTTATTGTGTGTGTCAGGTTTAATTTACAAGTCTAACTTAAACTATTATAATTAATTAGTTTTAAATTTCACAACAAAAGAAACCTGGGCTCTGAGTACCAACTGTAACACCTCATATATTGAATTACATGAAGGCTATAAAATTTTTCATAAACTTTGGCAGCATCTCCCCTATAATTGGTAGTGATCTAACTCACAAGACACAAATTTGCACGACAATATAAGCGAGGAATAAGAAGCATACATAATCCAAAATGCACACATGGACAATATCAAGAAACCATACGGTAGTCCTCAAAAACCTAACAATTATCAATTGAAATTAACTAAATCAAATGAACTAAACAATTATTTGAAAGAATGGTGTGTGCTCAAAATGGTGTTGCTACTCCTTTCCCATATATGCTTCGGTCATCGGGTACTTAAAAAGAACAAAATGATTACTGAAATGCCACATTGAAATCAAAATAAGCGTGCTAACTCTGAAATAGTGACATAGTAGTTTCCATCTAAAATGGATGTCACCTGAAACTTCCTTTGCATTTACTGGTAAAGCCGAATAAGTGGAGCCAAGACTTATTCATAGGAATCTGAATATAAGAACCAAATTGCACAACCGGTGTTTAACAAAACTCCTGGCACTTGAACATATTAAAGGAATGATATGAGACTTGAATACAGACAAGAATAAGAAATAAAGAGTCAAACTTGAATAAACCATCACAAAAACCAAAATCAACAATTCAACATGCATGAAAGGATAAACAAATCAGCACCAATCAATTTCACAAAACAAAAGTTTGTCATTTCACTTGCCTTAATTAACCTCCATGAGAACCCTAAGGCATCCTCTTGACACCGGAACCCTCCAAGCCTGTCAAACAATTCTACTCTTAGAAACATCCTAGTAACATCCAAGCCAGACTTTTCAATTCATTCTTTATTATTTAGAAAAGGTAAAAGAACACAATTTGCGTATATCCTAGAATACAGAAAGCCTAACTTGTTTACTGTTCTGACTATAACTCTTAGTTTTCTTCACAAAAAGTTGTAGGTAAATAGAATTTAAGCATCTACATGAAATTTCCTACTACTTTTATTCAAACCTAATATGCAAAGTCGTACTCCAAATTTGTCAAAATCAATTAGACAAAAAAACTGAACAGGCTGGAATTCTGACACAGCAGCACTAATCTCATGATTTCTCTCTAACTGCTTATCGAAATTGAGTGAAACCAATTCCATTAGAAAGATAATAACAGTTTACAACTTTTGTTAAGGGTTCATATTCTAGTTCTGCACGATAAATTGTCATTTTTTGAAAACAAGAAAACTTATCCGAAATTGAATCCCTAACTTGGAGTCAAATCTGACCAACGGAAAGAAATATGAACATTTGAGTCTCGGGAGAGATTACCCTGCAGTATAGATCACCAATCCCCCACAAATTTGGACGAATTTCAGGAATTTTCCATTGTTCCCCTTCTCCTTACATCCTTCTCTTCTCTCTCCCTGGCACAAACGCCACTAGCAGCAGCAGGGCAGCAGGGAGAAGCGGGGCAAGAGCAGCAGGGAGCGGGCTGGGGAACGTGAGGGCAAGGAGCAGCACGGTTCAAGGGAGTGGCGGCGTAAGGTTCTGGCAATAGGAGGCTGGTGCTTTCGTTTGGAAGAGAGACAACTGTAAGCTTCATGACCTTTGAAGTTCTATAAAAGATATGAATTGATTTTAGTGATTGAATGAACACTATAAGCAACGGTTGTGATTGTAGGTTTCACCTAGCAAATCTCTACAACATGGTGGGTTTCCTCAACGGTTGTGATTGTAGATTTTACCTAGCAAATCTCTACAACATGGTGGGTTTCCTCAACGGATCACAACGGATGATCCTAAGAAGAGAAGTTTTGGGCATTGGAGGACCAAGGCTAAGAACTAGCTAGAGAGTCTATAGGACCGCTGGTACTATTAAAAGGGGTCAACTTATTCATCTCTTGTCATACAAGTGTTAAGGGTATGAATGCTCTTAATTACCTCAGAAAGCACTAAAGATGGCAGAGAAAGCGAAGCAAATGAAGTCAAAGTAAAGTCGAAGACGAAGGCAGCAGAAGAAGTTACCGGATAGTCCGGTGAGCCTCGAGGAGCCAGTCTAAAGAGAAGTGCTCTCTGGAGTTGAAGAAAAGACATCATTGGATAGTTAGGTGGTGTCATGACCGGACAGTCTAATGAGTCAGAAGCTGAAGCCCAAAAGAGAAGTCCAAAAGAGAAGGTCATCAGACAGTACGGTGAAGGTATGCACGGGACTGTCTCGTGTTACATGGAATGAGTTCCAAAGAGGTTGTTTCCCTAGTCTACGAGAAGACAAGTCACCGGATAGTCCAGTGATTAGCAAAAGCAGTTAGCTTTTTGACATCTCTTTTCAACGATTGTTTTTGGGCTTGGAGCCTATTTAATCTGTGGAGGAAGATGTTTTCTCGTGTGACTGTGGTCTGAATTGGTGGAGCAAACTTGTGAGAGGTAAAGGGACACCATAAAAAGAGCACAAGACAAGATTAAAGATCTTTGGTGCATATAGAAGAGTGATAGGGAGCATTTATACACTTCTACAGCTTGTGAGGCTTGAGAGGAGTGATCTTTACTTACCTATTATTCTTGGTCTTGGCAGCCTAGATCGGCTATTAGTCGGTGTTCGAGCTTCAGAGAAGATTGTGTAAGACGACACCAAGTTTGTGAGCAGTTTCGGGTCCCCGCTCGAAAGGGATAACAAGGAGCGCTCGAGCCTTGGAGGCTTGCTTTAGTGCTTGGGTATTGTGTGCAACAGTCGGACCGCCGATGTCTTCACTTCGAAAGTGAAGCCTAACCTTGTGAGCATCGTTTCGAGAACGACGGGAGTGGTTCAACGATGACTTGAGGACGGCGCCTATCTTTTGAGACCTCAGAAAAAATCACTGAGCATTCTCTTGACACTCTTTACTTTTTGCATTTTATATTGTTGAGTAGAGTTGATAGGTTCCTTTGTAATTTCTCTTAGTGACTATCGTGCTAGTGGTTGCTTCTTGTCTTTACTTATCACTAGCATTGTTAAATGTCTTGGCCTACTGGAATTGCATAGGTTGCTTTTGTTGTGATTGAGTCTCATAATTTAAGTTTATAGCGAATTTAGTTCTATAAATCCACCAATTCAACCTTATTCTCAGTGTCTTTAATCCTTACAAGAGCTCTTAAAGAAACCTAATTGAAGAATCTACGGTCCAGAATGAAAGAGTCATCCTCGCTTCATCAGTTACCCAATTAGTACATGAGCAGTGAAACGGAATCGTTTTGACGAGATCTACGCATCTACGGTTTTGAGGCTTCCACAGGAGCAACGGTTTAAAAAGTCAATTTTTAGTCAACTATAATCCTTTTGATCAACAATTTAGTTTGTTATAAATATTAGGGATATTACAATAATGATACAGAATATCCTAAAGAGGATTGAAGATGTATGCGTGCCTTCTGTCTGGAGTTGAAAAAAAACTTGTATCCTGCCAAGTAAAACTTTTTTCGATGCCATGGTATTTTTTTTTCTTTTTGTTGCTTCACAAGCAGGGAGGTGGATAAAAAGGAGTCCAAGTTCGTAAGTTGTTGCCTACACAAAATGTGAGGCAAGAACGAAGCTTCCTAGGGGTGTAAAACATTCCCACTTAGGTTATCCTCGAAACCTCTTTACTTAAAAAATAACTAAATTTCACAAATTTTCCCCACTTTTCGAAAATTAGTTCATTTTGTTGAACTAAAGAGGTTCTGAGGTTAACTTTAAGTGCACCTATTTACACCTCTAAAGCTTCCCGACTTTTGATTATATCGACATTTCTTAAATATTTTAGCATTATCACTGCCTACATCAACGAATTGAGAAAGCACTACACCAAATGTTTTGACTAGATTTATTATGCTAAAATTATCCTTTTCATGTTACTAATCAAGCCAAGATTTAAGCAGCATCATACTACAAATGTCGCTAATTAGTGACTTCTAGAACCAATTTATTCATCACAATTCACAAATAGCTTGCCACAACAAACAAAAAATCTAACGTTACATTCCCACTACATGTTTTCTCGTCATAAATCACAATCCTTTGCAACCTCAAAGTGCAGATCCCACTGCAATAAGACTCGTTAAATGCACAAAAATTTACGTATCAAACAATTCATTTACCCGTATACAGCAATTAACGGTTCATTGTCCCAGACAAACTGTTTAAAAATTATAGATGCAGTATATATATTTACCTAACAAATCATCAAGCATCGTACACACAACGACGATCCAATAAATCACTACTTTTTAAAAAGCACAGTTTTTTTTTGCTACGTAT
>BCLH01000066.1:166487-215838 GCA_001602315.1 Zoysia pacifica
ATGGTTTTATTTACTATGATGTGTTTGTATCATTGCTTTTAGTAACATTGCGTTCAGTAATTTCCATTTATTCAGTAACTTCTATTCAGTAATTTGCATTTATTTAGTAACTTTGATTTAGTAATTTTCACTTGTTCAGTAAGTTTGATTCAGTAATTTTCATTTGTTCGGTAAGTTTCTTTAGTAATTTCAATTTGTTTAGTGAGTTTGATTCAATAATTTCCAGTTGTTTAGTAACTTTTTATAATTGATGTGCAGGGTTCAATTATTGTTAAGGACTCTTTTGATCTTGATTGCCTAATTGGTTACCTGCAACAACGATACACTATTGATGAAGTGATAAATGCCACTGTTGTAATTTATTTTTCTTACTCTTTTGTAATATAATATATAATTTGGTGTTATTTTCTTACTCTTTTGTTTTGCTGTCATCCTTGATTTGATCTACTTTATATTCTCTTATTTTCATAGGTGTTTGTACCTGTCCAGAGTGGCACTCACTGGGTTGTGTACTGCATCAACTCTCTCAATGTTCAAATTGATATCTTGGACTCTATCATAGGGACAGGAGTCTGACAAGCACATGTATCATGTTAAGTTTTGTGAACGATTATGATCTTGGCTGAATACCCTTTTGCAGAGGTTCACAGATTCCAAGTTTTCAAACATCAGCGAGTGGACTATGCTATATGTTCCTCTGGCTTATCAAAACATTGGTAATGATTGTGCATTCTTCTGCTTGAAGTTTATTGAACATTATGATCCTCAAGTTCGTGAACTTGATGTGTTGTTGAAACAGTTAAGTGTTTCTATTTCACCTATTTGACACTTTTTTTAACATGTTCTGTTGTTATTAATTTATTACTATTTGTGCAGAGTCGGGGCTACGAGTATAGGGCAGAATACCTGCACTACCTCATGTTCCACAAGTTGAATGAAGCTTCGTGGCCCTTTGCAAAGCATATTGAAGAGTATTCTTCAAGTTGCACGGGAGGAGATTCTCAAGAGTAGGATTTTTTAGAATCAGTTGCGCAAATGAAAATATTATGTGTACTTTGTCTTTCATTGTGTAGGAGAATCTTTTGTCTTTGGTTCCACGAACATTATGTGTACTGAATGTAATGTTGTTGGTTCCACAAACTTATGTGATGTTCAGTAATTTTATGACAATGTTAAGTAACTTTCTCTATGTAATGTGAGTTTATTCCAGTAATGTGTGTTTGTAAATGATGGCTTTATTTCAGTAATTTCACAATGTGTCAGCAATTCTAAAACGAAGCACTTATGTAACTACTTATTCATATTATATTTAGTAACTACCTCTTAATAGTGTTCAGTAATTTGTTTTGAGCATAACTATTCAAAATACATCCAGTACTTTTCTCACCTATGAAAATTATTTTGGGATCTTTGTTGTTCATGCACACCCTCAACTGCTGGAATACCTATTCGAATGTATCCGAGCGTTCATCACTTATTAATGCTTCTGCGAACACTATATTTTGTAGTTGATTGTTACATCTAACAAACATGGCCAGTGCCATGGAGTACATATTGGTTCTATATATTGTGTCAAATGTGACGACATCACCATAATCTAAAAAAAGTCATTCAGAGTCATTTTTTGTTTTAAATTATGATATTGTATTGACAGTTAGTTTTCGTTGCCTTTATAGTTCCCTGTTGGCTAGCATGACTCCAAAATACATTTCTAACCACATTCTTACTGTCAACTTGAAACATGTAAAAGAATTGTGGGTTGTTTCTTTTGCATTCGTCGAAGAATTCTAGTAGCTTTGGGATATTGTCTTCCACCTCAGTGCGAACAAGTACGGCTCTTATGCAACCAAAACAGGACAGCAACAAAATAATTTCAGTAATTACTTTGTTTGGTTCAGTAATTACTTCGCAAGGTTAGGTATTATTTTCCTAATGTTTGGTAATGTTCAGTAATTATTTCTTAGGGTTCAGTAATTATTTCCTAAGGTTTGGTAATGTTCAGTAAGTATTTCATAAAGTTCAGTAATTATTTCCTAAAGTTCGTTAATGTCCTGTAATTATTTCCAAAAGTTCAATAATTTCCTGACCTGTTCTAAATATCTCTCTCTGACAGGCTTAAGTTCTCTGATCGTCCTACTGATTCTCGAAGCACATTCATCACGTTGACATGTTTTACTTTCGCCCTGTGCATGACATCAATCATATCATCTATTGGCTCTTCTTTCAACTTGCGAGATCTCATTTGTTTGGTCATAGTGGTGTTCTTGTGAGTTCATGGTTTGCTCAAGAACAATCCTTTTGAAGTACACCGTAGTTCCATCAAATGATGTCACAGCAAATACCATAACCTTACACCCTTTTCTCTTTGTTGTCTTTCCTCTCTTGTGGTTAACACCCTGACTTTTGTTATTATGCCCTGAAGAGGAGCACTCATAGTCTTGGCCACAACCACCAATTTTTGACCTGTTTTTCCTAATGTTGAATCCAGCAAGTTCTGAATATGTCTTATAGAAATCGAATGCACCATCCATGCTCAGAAAGCACAAATCTAGACTGGGAATGAACTTGGGGTCAATTCTCTGATCCTACATTCAAATAACTTTCAGTAAAATAATATCAGTAATTACTTTCCTCAGATATAAAGTTTATATATTAGTGTATAATATCACACTTACATGCATGAAGACTAGCTCTTCTTTAGGAGTTACTACATTCTCTAGTGGGATTGGAACTGGCGACGTCATCATTGCTTTGTAACACATAGGATCTTCGAGCCATGCTGGGCTAATTGGTAATCCTTATGTGGGAACTAGAGCTGGTGGTGTCTCTAACACTGTAGTAGCAGCAGCATTGGCAGTATGGGCAGCAGCGGCAATTGCAGGACCAGCAGAGGGGCAGTAGCAAGATTACTAGGAGCAGCAACAACTGCAGGAGCAACAGCAGGTGCATTAGCAAGAGTACTAGCAGCAACAGTCGATGATGTTGATCCATGAACAGAAGTGTGTTTCCTTGCTGAAGCAATTACTTTCAACAAATGCGAGACAACTACTGAAGGATTGTCTATAGTAGCCTCCATTTGCTGGTTGATAGAGGCAGCATCATTCTCCATGGGTAAATATTCACTAAAAGTGAAAAAAGAATATTACTGAATAGATTAAACAAATACTATTCAATAATTATTAAAATAACATTTAGTGATTATAAAAATAGCATTGGTACATTCCAGTAGATCAACATGGTCCTGTAATTTATACAAGTTCAGTGCAATTAGTTCAGGTATTAGTAAACATGAGAGGAATTGAGTTTAGTTTTCAGTAATTGTTTAGTAATTTTACACAAGTTCTGTGCAATTAGTTCAAGTATTAGTAAACATTAGAGGAATTGAGTTCAGTACGTTCAGTGTCAGTAATTTCATTAATTCCAGTACAGATTTTGTCAGTAATTCAAATAATCGTTCAGTAATTATTGAATTTCTGCAGTAGAGTTCCGTACTCACCCGGATCTGCAAGTGTCGTCGTTCCCCTACGGCTTAACGATGAAGTGCTACTTGAATCGAAGCGAGTTCTGGAGCTGTTCAGTCGTGCTTGAATCGAAGCGGGTCCAAAATCCTTCAGCAACGCTGTAGCCCTCAGCCTAGGTTGTCGCTGCTGCGTTGACGAGGATGGAAATCATGAGGAACATTGGGTTGCCGCTCCCGCGGCGATGTCACACCCGGTTTTAAGGTTAAAACCAAGTGACCCTTTATGTGTACCCAAGAATCAAGTTTCACACATAAAGTGACTTCATTAATAGTAAAACAGAACAATGTCACGAATAAAGAGAATTAAAACGATTACCGAATTGCAGCGGAAAAGAAAACCAAGCGTAGCACAGCTTCCACAAGCAGTCGACTGGAGAGATGGCAAACCTAAACTTTCACTCTTGTGTCTTCAACGTCCTCTTAAACTTTGCTTTCTACTGAGCAACATTGATAAAGACAAGGTTGAGTACGGGATGTACTCAACAAGTGTGGGAAAAGATGACATGTGGTAAAGAACAAGGCAAAGACAACATAGGGTTCTTTTGCATAAAAGCACACAATAGAGACACATTTTCTATTAAGCACCTATTTACTAAGTGAAAGACATCGCACCTATAAACCAACATGCTTACAGGCTACCCGGCTGCAGCACCAACATCAAAACCAATCAGTCTCCCACTGTGATCACCAACCAAACCATACCAAAATCCCACTAATCATGTGAAGGTCCATGCAATGCTTGTGACCGTGAGCACGGTTGTCAAGACAGTTTTACACTCTGCAGAGGTTGTACAAATTTCCCCATGAGTAGTGATTTCATCCTCTGTTGCCAGGTGACTAAAAAGAATCTCCATTATGCCTATGCCATCGCACTCGCACACTTCCTTTGGTGTGAGGGCCAAGAGATCACTACAAGGCTTTTTCATGACTTTCGCCAGCTTGTACGTGCCCACTAAGGTTTCACCTGTCAGGCACTAACCGGAACCCGAGAGTAACCCTCCCTTCCCCACACATCTCTCTCCAGGCGGATCCAGGCGTAACCCGCTTTCTCCATTCCACCAGCTGGCACGCACAGAACTGGTTTTCATCACTTACTATGCCAGGCTGCGCCCATTCTTGGCATCGTGGCTATACGAAACACATGGGTGGTCGCTCCACGAACCGGACCTTAGATTTGGGAAGATAACTTACTAAAGAACAGTGCCAGTAACCCTGCACACAGTCCTACACCAACCATATCTCCCAAATCATCACTATCCAAGTTGCTATTAATCTCCCATTAATCCTCGTGAAGCATGTATAATGATCCATTTAAATACACCCAACCCGATAGTAGCAATCTAAGCATGTGATCTACCCAACAGTAAAGTAAACTAAGGCGACAAGGCATAATATGGAAGACTAGGAATTTCTACTAATAGGTACGCAGTCAATTTGACACAATCATGCAATCTACAAGATAAATATTTTGAAAATTAAGCACAAGATGGTCAAGGACACTTGCCTTTGTAATTGTGTTGCTGCTCAATGGTCTTGGAGTTCTGATTCTTGAAGTCCTCGATCCGAAGCGTATTCGTCTAAGCGTGCAACAACCGACAACCAAACAATCAAGCAACCAAAACTAAGAATTATATGGAATATTGAAAGATCATTATGGAGTGATAACAAGGTTGAGGGACTCACAAAGGATAATACTACAATATGGAAACTTCAAGGTATTAGATGATAACAAGTGATGAACGAAGGCAACACGTCTGGCTGCGCACAAACAGCATTGCAAAGAAATGCGCGTTCCCGATGATTGACTGCAAGATTCAAGAAAGTGTTTGAACAGAAACATGTGAAATTTTCTGGAACACAATGGACACATGATAACTTGAACTAGATATAACCTGAAAAGTAGATCGAAGAATTGGATCTGGTATTTGTTCTGCAGCGGTAGTCGATGAGGAAATCACGTTCCTGGTGGAACCGTGAGGAATCTTGGCAAATCCTTTGGGGTTGAAAAGAGAACTTTCTGGAACACAACATGGTATAAGAGTTTCATCAAGGGGATGGCCGAAATTGAGGAAAACAAAGAAGATATTACCTATCCACGCGTTGAACAGATCTAGATCAGAGAGCAGCAGTCATTCCGATCTAGATCCCGAAAGCTACCGAACTCCAATGGTTATGATTTTTGGATATGTTGTAGAGGACATCAAGGTGCACCTGCTGACAAAATGTGGTGCAATTTGGTTGGGTAGATCTCCGGGAATGTCGATCAAAATTAGAGCCAGGGTGGTTGGTCGCGATCTGTTGGGAAGAGAGAAATATGAGGGGGGGTTGGAGGAGGACGTGGAGAGTTGTGGGGATGGGGTGGAATATAAAGGGAAAGAGATATTTTAAGAGCTTGTTGAGTATTACTTTTGTTATTGGAAACTCATGATTAATTTGGGCCGTCGGATCTAGATCGAATGGATTGGATTGAAAGAAACACGTGGATTAGCTGACCTTTGGATTTGAATCAGATGGATGAGGTTAATTGGGTGACGTGGCATAGATCTAGGCCTTTGATTTCAAGGTTAATTGGGCGAGCTCGGTCTCCGGTGCTCCAGTGGCGGGTTCTCGACGGAAATAAGGGGAAATAGAGAGGACAAAGTGGGGATTCTCACCACGGGCTCGAACGAGGTCGGGGGACACAGGAGATGGGGGCGCGACGGCGATGTGTTGGTGGCGATCTTCGACGGTGGCGAGGGTGACGCCCAAGAACCGGCTGGGGGTGGAAATCGGCCAGGCAGGGGCAGCGGGGAGCAGGGAAGGCTGGCATGAGGTCGGTGGTGGCCTGGGCGACGCGATAGGCGGCAAGGGTTTCGGGTTTTGTCGAGGAGAGAGAGGGCCGAGCGACGCGGTTTCGTGGGGGATTTATAGGGCATATAGGTGCGGTCAACTCGGGGAAGTCGTGGCACGTGATTTGGGGAGGAATCCCGCGGAGATTGGGAAAACAAAATTGGGGCGGCGCGCGCGGCTGTTGCGGAGGTGGTCGGAGGAAGGGGATGACAAGCGGGGCCGGGCTGTTGATCAAAGCGAGGGAGGGAGAAGGGGGTAATGGCTGGGGTTGCGGCGGGCTAGGTGGGTCGTGGGGATTTTCTTTTATTTCCTTTGTAATTCTTTTCTTATTCACTTTTAATTCTTTATTATTATTATTATTATTATTATTATTATTAGATTATTTGAAAATGAGAGGATTAATTTGAAATATTTTGGGATGAATGCATTTCACTTTATTTGAACCATTTCAAAAAAAAAACATATTTTAAGACATCTATTTCTAGAATCCAAAATTTGAGAAAACCTCTTTTCTTTCTTTTTGTTTATTTCATTGATTATAATTTATTTTATCCAATTATTTTATTTTGAAGCAATAGAAGAATATATTTGAACGTATTTGTGATAAATTAATTTCTAACGTTCATTGAAACCTTTTCAAATAAAACAAAGTTTTATAATAAAAATCATACTTTCAAGATATCTTTTCGAAAATTAAAATTGTGAGAAAGCACCCCCATTTTTTTTGTAAATCAAATAAAACTTGCTTCTAAATACCAAAAATCATTTTAGAAGATTATTTCCAAAACATTGAAATAATTTGAGATGGATTCATTTTACTTCATTTCAAAGTTTCCAACTAGAATCAAAGTTCACAATAAAATTATGTTTTGAAGACATATTTTCAAAAATCAAATTTAGGGAAAATACCTCTTTATTACTTTTTTTATCAAATAAAATTGGTTTTAAGATAAATACAAAATCATTTTATTAAAGTAAGATAATATTAGACAAAAACGTCTAAAACTTTATTTTCAAAGAAATTTTGAATACTTTTAAAATTAAGAACAAACCAATAATAATTAAAATTATTTAAATAATTGGAAATTTTACTTTATTTTGGTGAAAAAAAGTTCACATCCCCAAATTGTGAAATTTGGGGTGTGACAGGCGATCAGAGAGGCGCGGCGACAGGGAATGGAGGTCGCAATGCGCCCTACCCTGGGTCGCCTCTCCCGCGGCAATGAGAAATCGCGGCGTCGAGGAGGAAGCGCTGCGACAAGGAGGAAGCGCGGCGACGAGGAAGGGAAATGGTGCATCGACAGGGAAGAGGGGTGGCGGGCGGGAGTCGAGAGCAGTTTCGGAATGGAAATCCGTTATTCCTGTCGGGTCTGGTGCGTGGGGATGAAGGGGTTCAGGGCGAAGCTGATCTGGTGTGCTAGTTTGGTCTCGGGTGAAGAATAGCAATATATATACACACACACACACATATACATATATATATACCTATACATCTATATGTATAGGTATATCTTTTTGTTCTAAGAATTTCAAATAAAATTTACCCAATTCTAAGTTCGTATGCAAAAATTATGCCAGAGACATTTTTGGAAGCTTTGAAATGCGATCGAGATGAAATCGGATGGTGATTTTGTAGATATTCTGTAGCGAAAAATTATGGAAAGGTAGATTATGAAAGGTGCATCTATTTGTGGTCGAAGTATTGGATGGGTGGGTGAGATAAAAATTTGAACAAAAGACAAAATTATAAATGTGACACGAGAGCGGATATGAACATGATAATAGATGAACGACGAAGGAAACAACTGGATGCAAAAAGATTTTGAAATTCAGCAACCAAAACACAAACTAAGGACACGAATTCAACACTACAAAATCTGAAATAAAATTATGCAAAGGCTAAAAACAGGTTGGACAGATGAACACCTAACAATCTACTATTTTTTAGTGGTTTTCGTGGGCAATAGGATGAATGCAAAATCTATAAGGGTAAATGTGAACCTGATGGTATACCTGAAGCTCTGATTACAACTTAATGTGTACGTAGTTTCTGATCTTCTGTCAGGTTGTCCTTTGATTATGACTGTGCAACACATGATTGACCTCACCAAAAAGGCTAATCTCAACCTGTAAATCAAAGAAAAAAGCAAGAACAAGAAATAACGTAACTCAATTGCAAAATTTGACAGCAACTACTATATTTATATAGAGTTTAGGACGTTCTTAGGGGGCAAATACTAATAGCAATGGCCTAGAAAAGATATATGGCCCAAGAGCTAAAAGATGTTGTTGCAGCACTAGGGCAGTTTCTGGATGTCATCTTGTTTTAATGAGTCCTGTTGACTCCAGTCAATTTTAGATATAAGTTGGTGACATTGGAAAGGTTATTTTCTATGCTTTCCATCTATAACTAGAACGTTCAAAATGGATCTTGTATGTGACTTGGGCGTCCATTTTAGTGCAGACTGCTCCTAAAACCTGAGGGCAACCTGACTCCAAGTTTGATTGAATCTCCTCTAGGATTGATCATGCCTTGCTGGTCTTCAATATCTTCAAGTCCTTCCTGCTTTTCTTGACCCTCTCCAATGTTTCTAATCATGATAAAGCCATTACGTAGCAGTCTATTCTCAAAGAAAGTAAGATATGTGTTTAGAAATGAGCTCACCTCTAAATTCAGTTGTCGTGCACGAGCTCTGTGATTGGACCATCTGTAGTAGGTGGAGGAGCGTTGTGTGTATCCAATAAAGGGATGTCCTCATCTTTGCTGATACTATTAAGGGAGGTTAAGTCATTCATTCTTGGTTAATACCGTTCAGTGAGGTCGCCGGACAGTCTGTGAGCCAGAAGATGCAAAGTCCAGAAGAGATGCTTTCTGGAGTCGAGGTGAAGAAGTCACCAGGCAGTCCGATGGGTCAATGACCCGACAATCCAGTGTCCATGAAGATGAAGTACATAAGATATGTCTCTGAAAGTCCAAAAGTGACACTTACCAGATAGTCCGGTGAAGGTATGTAATGTTCCTATGACCTGCTGAAAGATGGAGTCACCGAACAGTTCGGTGTGAAGAGTCAGCGAAGAGTCCAATGGTTGTTTTTGGGCTTAGAGCCTATTCAAACCATGGATGGGAATATTTTCCAGCGTGCCTGAGGTCTGAATTACTGGTGCAAACTTGTGATTGGCCAAGGAACACCAAGGAGAGGGCACAACTTAAGATTGGACAATTTTGGTGCTAGTAGGAGAGTTAATAGAAATATTCATACACTTTTAGAGCTTGTGGGGGTTTTTAGAGTAGTAATCTTTACCTATTACTCTTGGTTTAGCAACCTAGACCGGCAAGGAGTCAATGTTCGAGATTGTGAGGAGATTGTGGAAGATGATGCCAAGTTTATGAGTGGTTTTAGGTCCCCCGCTTGAAAGGGACACCAAGAATGAGCACTCGAGCCATAGAGGCTTGCTCTTGCGAGTGGATACGCTACAGTAGGGATCGTCGATGACTTCTATTCGAAAGTGAAGCGTACCCTAGAGGGCATCATTCCTATAACAACAGGACGGACCAGTACTTCAACGGGAGTGGTCCAATGAGGATTAGAGGAAGACGTCAACCTTCCGAGACATCGAGAAAAATTGCTGAGCATTTTCATGACTCTCTCTTTCTCTTTACTTTTTGCATTTTATTCTTGTTGAGTAAAGTTACAGGTTGCTTCATGATCCCTCATGGTGGCTGCTTATTTGTTGTCCTTTTTATTCCACTAGCATTGTTAGCGATCTTGGTCCAATATAATTTATTAGGTTGTTCTTGTTGTGAACAAGTCTTATAGTTTAAGTTTGTAGCAAAATTAAGTTTTATAAGTCCACCGATTCAACCCTTCTTCTCGGTGCCCTCAACCTTTCAAGTGGTATCAGAACCAAGTGCTTCAATTATAGTAAAAAATGTCATTTCACTAAGAAGTTTCCCAAACCATAGGAAAAGAGCAAGAAGCAAGCTTCAAGCGAGAATGATGATGAAGAACAAGCTACAAAGAAGAAATTCAAGAAGAACTTTTTTGCCAACGAGAAGAGCAAAGATAAGGAAAGGAGGAAGTCATTGCACAAGGCTTACATTATTGGTGAATGACTCACCCATGATGATGATTCAGACTCCTCTTCAAGTGAAAAAGAAGAGCTTGCAAGTATCGCTACGACAAGCTCCACTAATAGCTTCCACCACCACCTCTATGATTGATGGCCCCAAGTTGTGAGAGCTATATGGATGAAGATTATGTTCTTGATGAAGAAAAAGAGGACTATGATGATGATGCACCAAGCTATGATGATCTAGTCCTCATTCTTGAGAAGGTCAACAAGACCATCATTAAGAAGAACAAAAAAATTGAGGTGGTAACCAAGAAACACGAGGTAGCGGTATTCCTAGCTCGAGAGCTTGAGGGTAAACTCAATGCCCTAAAGCATTCTCCTGATGCTCTATAAGAATACTGAGTCTCTCAAGGATAAGCATTTATAGCTAAGTGAGAAGTATAAGGCATTGGTCCTCACCCATGAAGCTCTTGACCTTGACCATCTCTTTAACTCTTCTAAGCATTTCAATGAAGGTTCTACTTCTTGTGATCTAAGCCTCTCCAAGGAGAGCATTACCCTTGAGCCTAACATGTTTGAAGAATATTCAAAGTTCAAGGGGGAGAGAGAGATCGTGATGGATGCTTTTGAGCGGCTCACTAGAGGAAGGCAAATTCAAAAGGATATCCTAAGCTGAAACCTTGTGCACAGCCATAATCACAATGGTTTAGGATCATATCGTTCCTCTGTCAACATCATTGGTAACAAAGTTGAAATCCCCGCATGGATAGTTCAGCTTAATTATGGCGGATGACTGTTTCCTTGATGGTCACCGAGTCAAGGATTGTTCCAAGGTGAGCAAGCCTAACAATATCCTTTTTCATGAGAATGTCCACTGAAAGCTATTTTGGGCTAAGGATGGAAAGGTGTAAACAAAGCTACTCAGACTGTCAAATGACAAGAGGACAATCAAGAACATATGGGGTCCCAAGGTGATTGTGGACTGAGAGAGGAAGCCTAAACTCTCTTGGGTACCCAAGAAGAAGTGAAGGGACCAAGATGGTGGACCATGAAGCGTGATTGAAGATCCTAGAAGCCCACCACTGTGTGATGAAGCTTTAACGGCAATCTACTCTTCAAATAGGTTTTCTCTTGTATGTTGTAGAGTAGGTTTCTTTTCTTTTCTTGCATGGTAGGTAGGACTTGAAAGGATCTAAGTGACTGAGAAGGGGGGTTGAATCAGGCACTTACACTACTAGGTCAAATTATTTCTCTTACTAGTTTCTAGCAAAACTAGCAGACAACTCCTAGCAAGTACGGTCTAGAGAAGAGTAAAACAAGCTAGAAGACAACCTATTAAGCTAGTAAGCAAGCCAGCATGCCACCAAGAGAAGAAACTAAACAACCTATCACACTACTCACAAGAAAGTAAATGTGGTAAGTAAAGAGAAGGATGATAGAGATGCTCAGCAATTTTTCTCGAGGTCTTAGAAAGATGGCGCCTTCGCCTAATCCTTGTTGAACCACTCCCATCGGAGTCTTAGTTCCTCCCATCATTCCCGAACGATGCTCACAAGGGTATGCTTCACTCCGGAGTGAAGACATTGACGCCTCGGCTGTGGCAAACAATACCCAAGTACTAGAGCAAGCCTCCAAGGCTCGAACGCTCACTTTTGGTGTCCCTTTCAAGTGGAGGACCTAGAACCGCGTATAAACTTGATATTGTTTTCCATAATCTCCTCGGAAGCTCGGACAACGACGCCTAACCGGTCTAGGCTGCCATAGACCAAGAGTAACAAGTCGAAGATTCTCCTCTCAGCCTCACAAGCTCTAGGAATGCGTGGATGTTTTTTGCTGCTCTTCACAAGCACTCAAGACCACTGGATGCTCTCTTGTGCTCCCTTGATGAACTTTGACAATCAACAAATGATCTTCAACTGTTCTGGCTGAGAGCAAGCTCCACAACAGCTCACCGAATGGTTTACATAGGACTCAAGCCCTAAAGCAACCGTTAAGAGCCGTTGCCAAAAAGCTGTCTGCTTTTTGCAGTCACCAGGTTGTCCGGTACTAAGACCACCTGACTGTCCGGTGACTCCTAGTCTTCACCTAGCAGAAAACATCCTCTCTGGAATCTATTCCATATGACACCAGACTGTCCGGTTCATACCATCACCGGACTGTCCGATGAACTTCACATTTGGACTTCCAGAGACACCTCTCTTAGACACCTCCTCCGAGGCTCATCGAACTGTTCGGTCTCTGACTGACAGACTGTCCGGTGACTTCTTTCTGATGACTCTAGAGAGCACCTCTCTCTTAACTCCAAGCTCCTTTTTTACTTTGACAAAGGCTAGTTCCCGTGGACTGAGTCAGTTAACCATAAGGAAACCTATAGATAATGATTGGTCCAGCTCAAATATGTACTTGAGCCATCTAAATTTATGTACCAACCTCTTTGTTTGACGCCTACTTGATTGAAAAGAGATCTAGCCTACAAAATACTATGTGATCACTGAACCTTTTTACTTTGATTCCTAAATGTGTGACTGATACCAATCCCTATGTTGTACACTCTTCCAGCGGAACGATAGAGACTCCATTTAACTTAGGTTGATTTCATTTAGGCCGGAGGCAGACCTAAGTCAAGGTAATGGTTCTTTGAAACACCTTGGTATTGCTCCTAGATAGATCTGAATACAAATAATGAATCAGAGCACATGGAGCCATTTCATTATCTTTCCGTAAAGAAAAAATATGGTGGACTAACTGATCTTTACATCCGTTGATGAAAGAGCCCAATGCAAAAAAATGCATGTTGGGAAACAGTTCGAATCATTTCAATAATAATCAGTTTGATCGGTTTTACAAAGAAGGTCGTAGGTTCGAATCCGTATAGCCCTAATACATTCTATTTTATTATTTTTATATAGATATCCTCCTATTTTTCCTTTAGTATTGTTTTCATTTCCTCATTAGTACTTGTTTATAGGCTGGACAGTCGGCTGGTCCATCGAATATAGAAAAAAGCATTACCACAGGCTCATTCATAAAAAATCATAGAGACTATTAAATTAAATAAGAACGAAAATGCAAGAAAAATTACAATCCCTACCACGTAATAGTGCACCTACACGCCTTCATCGACGTTGTTGCACTCACCGGACTGTTCGGTGACACCGTCGGACTGTCCGGTGACCTCCTGGATTCAGCTCACCGAAAACATATTCACTAGACTCCTGGCTGCGATCCTCACCGGACTGTCTGGTGACACTGACGAACTATCCGGTGACCTCTTCAGCTGCGAAACTTGATTGCTTCAAGATCTTCATGTTTCCGACTGCAACTCTTGACATCTTCAAGCATCCGCTGATCACTCAAGTGCCTCAGAGAAGCTAGAGTATCTACACTCCTTAATTCCTGTAAAACTGAGACACACAGACCTCTCGTAATAGTACTAGTGTTTCCTATAGACACAAGGCCTAAGAGCTAAGCCACACATGACTCTAAAACATTCTTAGCCTTGGACCAGCATCCTCCTTGGAAACACTCTAGAGGCACAAACATCCTTAGAGCAACCAACTCTTAGAGGTGTAGAATAGTGTTGATAAATCTGCATCCATCGAGTTAGTTTATGGTTCTCATTCAATCACCAAAATCATTAATACCTTTGAGGGGCTTAAAAGGTCATGAAGCTAACAGTGGACTAGATGTTTGCACAACCATGTATCATTTGTAAAAAGATAAAAAAACAAAAAATTAGTCAATGACTAACCATATCGAGATATCCATAAGCATTGGAGAAGAGCTTCAGAAGGTGGTTTGGCTATCTCAAGGCCAAGCGGTTGGCTTATGGTGAATAAGCTTGAGATGGGTCAGATTTGGCATTGGATAGGTTTCTTTTATGCAATGTTCTTAAATTTGCTTGCATCTACTTGGCATATTTACTTTCGGGCATTAGCTAGCTTGTTGCTACCATGCATTGCATATAGGAACAATGAAGGAGGAGTTACTCTTAGTGAAAGTGACTACATGATCAATATGAATTCACATCACAAAGAGTAACCAAAGCAAATGTTGAGCTTCATGCTTATTGAATCTGGTGATTAACGGTCTCTAAGATTCCCACTTAGGCGGACCGGGAACATAGGTTCATACATTTCCTTTTTGGCTCCTTCTCGCTTTGGTTTTTATCGCTAGATCTTATTGCGATTTGCGAAAACTGTAAACCCTTTCAGGATTATCTAATTGCAAAGGAGTGTTCGAGAGATCCCTATATAGACAAGTGTGGTGTTTATTTGGTTCTTCGGTGAGGGCACTTAAATTCTAGAAAGTATTTCTTTGATTCTACAATTCTTGGAGGTCACTGGACAATCCGGCGCCTTTATTGGACAGTCCGGTGGTTGTATCTTTGTGATCAGTCATCTTAGCACAATCATACAAACACTGGACATTTTGGCGGGTACACTGGAGAGTCTGGTGACTAAAAGATGAAATAGGTGCTTCTTAGGAATCAAAACTTGGCAGACACCAGACAGTTCGGCTCTTCATAGTCACGGGACAAATTTCTTGGACCAGACAGTCCGGTGATCTTTTTGATCATTGAAATCTCAACCACTCATTTTATTTCCTTTTGATCTCGGCCATTGATGTCTTTATGACCTACCTGCACATGAGTTTTCCATCTATTCACCTGGGAGCACTCTCTTGATATCGATCGATCTCCTACCATCGTTGATTGTCGCCACTAGCTCCACCCACCTTCGAGAGCCGTGTGCCAGTGCCGCTTGAGCACCGCCAGCCATTGCATGTGCCGCCCTGCGCCTTCAGCCACCCGAGCACCGCTGCTGTTATTTTGCCCGTGAGTCCGAGCCACCTGCTCTACCCGTCACCCCCGTCCTCTTGCCTCCTGTCCAACAGCCGCGCCACTCAAATACTGCGCCTGCTCACGCGCCGCCTTCCTCCAATCTTTGCCACCTCTTGTAGTGCTCACAGTTTTGCTCTTTCACCAAGTCTCGTTCAAGCTCGTTGCATCTATAATATCTATATAATTACCATCCACTACTATCAAAACTAACACCACAGCGAACCACATCATCTTTTTTGTTTCCACTATCCGATTATAGCCTTCTATTCGTCCTGGCCATTAACATTTATCTACCTCTCCATTTAACTCCTTGCTGCCTTGTGCCGCAAAAGAGCACCGCCCCCTCCTCTTCCCTCCAGGTGTTAATCACAAGATTAATCACACCTCTCATATTTTTTAATATATTTATTTAGCTTCTCATTATTTTTTAAACATTTTAATATTCACTATAATCACTTATAAATTCATGTGGCAACGCGTCGGGGAATCATCTAGTTCTTTCTATTTTCTTAACCCTTAGTAGGTGATGAGGACATCACTCTTATAGATACACACACCACACCTCGAATTAGTATTAGCAGAACACGTTTTCCTAAACACGTGTTTTCTTTTCTTTAAGAATTGATTGCTATCTAGTGACTTTATCATGATTAGGAACATTGGAGCGGGTCAAAGAAAGCATGAAGGACTTGGGCATGCTCAACAACAGCAAGTCACGTTGAACTCTGGAGGAGATTGGATTCAACTCAGAGTCGAGTTGCCCCTGGGTTCTAGGATTAGTCCACATTAAAACGAACACCCAAGTCGCATACGAGATCCATTTTGGACGTTCTAGATATGGATGGATGTGATATCCCGACCTAAGTGAGAAAAAAATCCTTAGTGGCTAGTATGAGTTTAGTACCACCTTGGAAGTTGAGGAGGGTAGAGACCAATTTAAATACATGGCTGTGGAATGTGGAATAATTCGGGTTAACCCTTTTACGTGAAGCGAGAATGAAAGCGTAAGCAGTTATTCTGCGAGGTGGGACCTGCACGACGTGCGAGCGGGTTTGGAGCCGTATTTCAGGCTTGAGATGTTACAGAATGGTATCAGAGCCGACTCTCGCGGTTTCACGGGCGTGTACGTGCCAGGGGCACGGGTACGGTGTGCATGGCGCGTGGGTCCAGCGTGGATACGGCATGACACGTATACCGGCACTGGGCGTACAGACGTGGCCAAGAGAAGAGATTCTGGATACATCTGTCTCGAAAGGGTAAATTGGTTCACTCCTCAACGAGAACGTTGAGTCTTAAGGGGGGGAGAATGTGATATCCCAGCCCAAGTGAAAAAAAAACCCATAGTGGCTAGTATGAGTTTAGTACCACCTTGAAAGTTGAGGAGGGTGGAGACCAATTTAAATACTCGACCGTGGAATGTGGAATAACTCGGGTTAACCCTTTTACACTAAGCGAGGACGAAAGCATAAGCAGTTATTCTGCGAGGTGGGACCCGCACGACGTGCGAGCAGGTCTGGAGCCGTATTCCAGGCTTGGGATGTTACAATGGAAAGCTAAGAAACTACCTTGGTGCACCAACACTATCTTTTGGCCTTTGGGCCGTGTATCTTTTCTAGTCCCATTAGTATCAGGGTTTGCCTCTAAGGACCCCATAAAATCTATATAATTAGTAGCCGCCATTATTAGGTTTAGGTTTTGATTAATTTTCATCTTTTATAAAATAGGTTCACCATTTGATGGTTTGTTTGATTTCAACTTCGTGAGTTTACTTCAGATTTCACGATGGAGTTGCGTTCTTCCTTTTTCTTACTTGTGTTATTCGATTCACAGGTTGGGATTAGCCTTCTTGAGAAGGTCAATCGTGTGTGCATGGTTGATAACCAGAGGAGAAGTGGTGCTGCGATTGCGGGGTTCAAATCGTGTTGATTTCAAGTCGAATCGACTGTGTGTCGCATCTTCAGCTAATCGAGAGTTACCAAAACTAGACGAAATATTAGAAACTATGCACATATCAAGTGTTAATCAGAGCTTTAGGTATACCATGTGGTTCATATCTATCCTTGTCGATTTTGCATTTGAAATTGCTATTTATTTCTTGAATTTATAAATTTTATTGATTTCGAATTTGAATTTAGTTCAAAAAGAAATGTTGTTCCTTATTAAGTATTTGACGTGTCTGCAAATTTTCAAAATGTTTCAAGCTCAGGAAGTATTTATTTCAAATTAATGCAACAGGTCACTGGAGGAGAAAAATAAGGAAAATTGGTAAGTGGTGGGCCCCGCCTGTCAGCTGCAGGAATGTGCTGCTTCCTCCCAAGGACAGATGCTCTCCCCCTCTCTCTCTCTCGGTTGCTGCTAGCACGCCCCCACCGTCGAGCTCATGCAGGGGCACCACGTTACCATAAGCGGATTTTTTCAGCCAGTGACACTTAAGAGCTGTCAGATCTGACAGATCAACGGTTCAAATCTATCTGCTGTCAGACTCATCTATTTCATTTACAGGGGGTCCATTTACCATAGACGACATCGTAACCACCTGACTGCATATGGTTCTGACTTTTTCTTTTCTGCCACGTTACACGTCCGAGCCGAATTAAGACCGTCTTTACTCCTCACCTTCACTCCTCAGCGAGACCCTCTCTTCTTCATTCTTTCTCTCACCACCATTGACGCCGCCTGGAGCTTAAGCTCGGCCCCTACAGTCTCGGCGCATTCCAAGCCATCCCACAGCGTAGAACGGAGCGCCACACCTTTCTCTCATTCATTTTGGAGTTTCCGTCGTTTCTCTCGTTGGATTTCCCTCGGATTTTGAAGATTTCCCCAAGATCGGATTTCCAGAGCTGCAGCCGCGTCCCGGCCAATTTGGCGAGCACCGGTGAGCTATGCCTCATTCTTCTTGGACCCTGAGACAATCAGGACCGTGGTGCCTCCATTAATGCCTTTTCCTCTTGTTTCTTTGAGATTTTTGGTCGTACATCGAAGTTGGTCGCCGGCGTTCATGGAGGCCGCGCCACCTCGCTGGTGACCCCCCTCTTCCGGCCGTCTCCGGAAGCCACAGCTACTGCGCCGGCCATCTTTGCGTCGAGAGAAAGCAACATTTTTTGAGCATCCTAGCACCGCCGCTCCTCGCCATCGGTGAACTTCACGGCTTTGATTTCTTTTCAAGTTTCACGGTTCTCAGCTCCTATCGCACCTTTTGAACTCAAGAATCAGATGATTAGTTGGTTCCTTGTGCAGCAGTCTGAAGCGCCATCGTCGCCTGTTGCTCAGGAGCCTCCATGCTGAATGATGCCGACTATCTTCTGGTTTCTTCAACATCAACAACTCGCCTGTCGTTCATCCTCGCACTCCGGTGAAGCTCCAGGAGGAAGAAGTTGTGAAGCTCAGCCACAGTACCTCGTGCTAGACGCCGCTGAACGCCGCACCCCTGTGAAAGACCCCTCAAAGGCGACTCCAACCTGATTCAACCGCTCCAAGACGTGCGCAAGTATATCCTGAAGATTTCTGCCTTATAGCTCACCGCCCTTTCCGCCGGCTCTCCCGAATTGAAGGTTCCCCAAATAAATCGAGATCCCAGAACTTAGTTGCTCGTCGGCCAAATCTGCTGGGTTTCGGTGAGCTCTGTTCGATTCCGCAAGGTATTACATTCCCTGCGAAGTGACACATGTCCTGGAACAAGAAATCCATCGATTTTGTGACCCGTTATGCAGGAAACTGTGTTTCTGTCGCCACCGTCGTCTGACATGAAGTACATCACCGTCGACAGCTCAGCCCAGCCGCCTTCAACAACGACAGCACCCGTGCCATTCTTCTTTGAGCTCCGTCGAAGCTGGTGGACGAAGTTTTAAAAGGTTTCATCCACCGAGTTGACTCCCACACTTCGCCGAACAACGCTTTAGCGCCGCCAGCCATTGTCAGCCGTGTTCCGGTGAGGCTCTCCCTGTGACGACCACCCCATGCGGTTCACCAGTGCTTGCTGATCATTTTGTGCAAGGATTTTAGCAGCCGGCCATCAGAAATGACATTTTGGTGAAGCGCTGCTGTGCGCCAACCACTGGCCGCCATGGCCGGCCGAGTGCAGCTTTGCCCGAATCTCGTGTGGTTACACGGGATCCTTAGCGACCACCTTGTAGCCCACCGTGTGGCCGCTCAAATGGGCCGGGATTCTCTGAGGCCCATCGTGGCTCGGCCCAACTGGCTGGAAACCCTTTTATTCTTTTTCATGAAACAATTTATTTAATTTATCAGAAATCGCTTTAAACTTGTAAAATCTGTAGAAACTTCATTCGAAGTGACAAAAATGTGATATAAATTTTATTAGAATCCTCTCAACGAGGACTATATTTTGAAGCTAACCAATTTCTATTTTTATGCATAAAAATAATTTACTTAATTCAGATAACACAATAATTCATTAATACATTATCATTATTCTTTGACATGATAAAATATTGGAAAATTCACCTTCCTGTTTATTTAATTAAACCTTTTGGTTCTGCAAAGTTTCATATTTATCTTCATCAAAAATAATATTATAAATGTTTTATTTTTTTAAACAATATTTAATTCATTATAAATCTTTTTGAGTTTAATAAATCCTAGATAATTTACTTTTCTGTAGAAACGTTTTGTATTTAATTCCATTAGAAATGATTTTTAAAATGGTTTATTGTGTTCGAATGGTATCTAAATTCTTATAATTTTATGTTATTTCAATTATTTAGGTGAAAGTTTTTGAAAAATTTATTTATAATCTTTATGATTTCATGCATAACTCAAATTATATTTTATGTTTTCAAAAATCATTCCAAAAAAGTTTTATAACTAAATTTACTAGTCATCTTTAGAAAATAAAAAGCTATTGAATTCAGTCCTTACATATCATATCATGTATAGGACCCGATCCATCTGAAGTGAAGCTTCAAGATGTTCCGTCAGCCAAAGAAATTAACTATGAGCAAAGCCTAGGCAAGCCCCAGTGTATTAACTTTATTTTAATTGTTTTACATCTTATCACTGTGTATGGTTAATGTACTGTGCACTAGGTTTTTAGGAGTTGACTGGAAACCTAGAATGCATATTAGGAATCCTTTCTCGAGGTTAAGTATTTTTGGTACAAGTAACTTGATGTAGAGCTAGGCAATGAGTCTTATTTAATAGTAGAAGTCGAGTGAATAGAAACTTCACTCGCGAGCTATAGGATTGGTACATGATGGATTACTTTGTCACATAAAATAAACTGGAGACCGAGCAGGAAAGTAGGTTGTAACACGGCATGTGTCCATTGCGGATGCATAGCCAATGTGTTGTAATCCTGTCTGTGTCAGTTAAAGACTGTACCGTTGTTGGCCCTATTGAACAAATTTGAACAGTATTGATTACATACTGGGGACATGAGACCAAAAAACCGATGTAATTTGAATGCAACATTGTGCGGACGTGACGCTACCCCTAGTTTTGAAGGCGCCAAGGAGAGAGATAGCAAAAGGGGCAGTACCTCACGAATCACATGCGGACGTGGATTGCGTGTAGGCCTTTTTGCCCAGATTGGTAGTAGCGGACCGACAATTAGGTAGTCTTGTGAAAGGTTGCCACGTGCTACTTTTGGAAAGCGCGTACGTATCGTGTAATATAGTTTTCTCTAACTGGATGTAAATCGATTATAATTGCTGCCCCTCACAGTAACGAGTACTTGTTTGAGTGCGCCACATCGTAGTAAGAAGTGGCTTAAGGAATGAATGAGGATGTCAATATGATTTGACTGGTACATTTATCATAAATTGTTTGGCAACCATGTTTGATATAGATTATAGTGCAAATTAAATCTACATTTTTGGCGCAAATTAATTCACTGCTAAAAATTGAAAGTAAGAATTTACTATTAGCGCTGCTTTTTGCCAACTAGCCATCCCTGTGAGTTAGCCTTATCATATTCCTTGGAGTCGGCTGTAGTTGGCTATGTTGACGAGTAAGACTTGCTGAGCATTTGAATGCTTCGGGTTTGGCTCTTTGCTGGTTTGTTGCAGGTGTGTCTCTCTTCCTTTACATTTTCAATGGAAGTCCTGTTCGCTGCATTCTGTTGTTGGTGTGTTTTGCTAGAAGGTGCATCGTATGGGCTCGATGCATTCTTTGCTTAGACTTTAGGATTCTTTGGTAGTTTATTCAGGTTGTCACTTCCGCATCTTTAAAATCTTTGTTTTATAAATTTGATTAGCAGTTTGTTTTATATTTTTGTTGTGCTTGAGTTGTACTGTTAATCCTCGCTTCGCCGAGTGACACCCGATAAGATTCTGAGGTCGATGGATCTTCCCTTCACGGGGACGGTCTGTCACAAACACGATCCAGATGCTGAGTAAGCTTAGATACCTCAGCCTTCATGAGATCAACCGAAGCTTCAATGGTAGGCCTCCATGATTCGAACGCTGCTGATGCAGATTCGAGAGCCGCAACATGCTTCCTCGCAGCCACTTCGAACTTAGCGAACTGTTCTGCGGCCGAGGACTCAAACACCGACAGCTGCGACCGCAACTCGCCGCCAAGCTCGAGCACGATGTGGTCGGCGACTTGAGCATTGACGACAGAAGCCCTCTCGAGAGCGCTGATGCGTGCCTCCCATCTGGCCTCATGGCCCTGGAAGAACTTGTCGAGCTCCGCCACGAATGCCTTCGTCTGCGCATCGATCGCTATCTGGATTTGAGGATCCATCGCACCGAGACGCTTTGCTGGTTGAGTAAAGTGTTGGAACGGATCGAGAGCCAGGGTCGGTGTGTCTGATACAAGGTTGTTAGCTATCGACTCAGATCGAAGCAGAGGAAGAAGATTGGGAGAAGAAGACGAGGAGCAGAGTAAGAACAGAGGAATGGAATGATAGGGAACTGTCAGGAGTTTGTTATTTCATTCTTATCTTCCAAGGTACAACTCAACCCTTCTTTTATACTGATCACTCGCCTAATCACCTAGGCCCACTCATTGCCAGCTAGTAGCATGCTAGGAGTCCTGGTACGCGAACTGCGACGCACAACATGTGTTTCCTGTGGAACCATGCCAGCATCAGCTTCCTGTGTAGTAGCCATATCACCGTGGCTAACAGAGGCTCACCCACGAGGCCGCTGGCGAGGTGCGGTCGACGAACGGCTTCGGCGGTGTGGTGGCGGGGTTAGGGAGCACGAAAAATGAAACTTCCTTCACTGCGAGCTTCACTGGAGGCCGGAGATGGACAGCGCAGGTGCTCTTGTCGCTTAAGGCAGTCGGAAAGGGGTGCTAGGCGGTGGGATGATGCAGTTCAGGCAGCGCCAGTACGTTCAACTATGAAATTCCTGCGTCAAGGTGGACAAATTGGTCGATTATCTTGCCCAATAGATGGCTCTAGGAATGGACTACATAGATCAGAAAGGAACTGAGAGATCGACCACCGGGGTATACCGGATTTGAAGAAGACGGCCGGCGGTGGTCCGAAAATTGCGATTTGGGAAAAACTCAACATCGGCACGGCTCAGGGAGGGAGGAGGCGAGCTGAGGTGCTGCGAGGCTCGTCGGAGGACAGGAGCTGCTGCTTGCAAGGAGTGGGGGCCGAAGACGGCTTGGCCGGGCCGTTCCACAGTGGTGTCCAGAGGGGAAGTTGAGGTGGCTGTGGGAGGGTGAGAGTGAGAGCGAGAGAGCGACGGCCGGGGAGAGGTACTACTCGAGCACAAGTACTTGGGGAGGGACACATTCTCAAGCTCGGTGGCGCGCATGCAGAGTATATCAGGTCCCAAATTTTTGCCCAAATTTAAAAATGCGAAGTTCAAAAAAAAATTTCTGACAAACACCGTAACAATTTTTCTTTCTCCTTCTCATCTTCTCTCTTCTTCCCTATTTCAAAAGGCAAAATCCTCACTAAATTAAAACCTAGCTAATTTAGAAATTTTGGAAATATGAAAAATGTGACAAGTGATTGCCTTTTTTATTTTATTCCTCTCTGTTGTTTGTTTTCTCGTGCTCCATCCGAGATTCAAACTCATCCAATTCCTTGAATTCCAAACCCGTCCAATTCGTTTGAATCCTATTCGTTTGAATCCTATTTGACCTCCTCCAAATTAATTTACTCCTTTTAAAAAGCTACCTGAGTAAAATTGATTTTGAATTTGGAGATGATCCCAAAAAAAATTGTTCATCCTGAAAAGTTCTCTAACCCTGCAAATTTCAAAGTCATTGGAGCTCGAAGATAACCTTTTTAGAGCAAAACAGAGAGCTGCCGCAGAAATTTCAGGAAAAATCAGAAAAATAGAAAATCCCACGGACCCCACAAGTCAGAGCCTTCTCCTCCCTCTACAATCTTCTTCCTCCCGCGTCGCGCCTCAGCTGCCCAGCGCGCGCACTCTGCCACCTGCCCGGACACCTCCTAATGCAGTTCGCCACGCATCGTCAACGTGTCGGGCATGCACGGCGGCACAGCCTCCTGCCTTACCACGCACAGCAGCCAGCCCCATTGCCCGAAATTGGACTCCAATCTCACCTCTCTCCCTTCCGGCCGCCTCCGTTCTCCGAGCTGGCTGTAGCTCCAATTCGCCTCTCCTGGTGCACCTCAACTCCCTGAAGCAGCGCTCAAGCCACTTCTGCTCTGAATCAGCCTATCCGCAACCAGGAGCCGTGGCCCAGCGTGCGCTGCTGTGACGTGCCGCTTGCACTCCGTCGCCGGCCTTCTCTGTGGCCTCCCCTGCACAACCGAGGCCGCAGCGAGGTCCACCGCGCCACCCTCACTCTCACCGTCCAAATCCCAGCCGTGATCGCAGCAGAATCGAATATTGTTTTTGACCTTCTTCCTCGGCCGCCCCTGTTCATGGGAACCGGGCGCCGCCACCATTTCAGCACCATGAGAGCTCCTCACCGGCTGTTCTCTGTACCTAGAGCACCACAGGAACCTCCTCCTTAAATCCCCAGGAAACCTCGAGCCGTCTCCGTCATGCCTATGCACCGGTGCCAAAAGCTGGCACCGTATCCCGCCTGGCCTCCGCTGCACTTAATTATGGTCTCGGCATGCATTAGAGCACAGCTAACCTACTAAAGGTAGTAGCCCAGATGAAAAGTTTCGTAATTCCTAATTAATCTTTAGGAAACAATCGCATGTTATGAAATAAAGTAATTAATCTTTAATTACCACAGGTTTCACACACATTATAAATTGAGTAAAGTATTAAATGGCTCACACATATGCCTTGCCCTGCACCTCAATGATAATACACTCCCGTGATGCATTAGTGTTTATTAGCACTTATACCATTTGTTAACTACAGTAGTTTAATTATATAAATTATTTAGGTAATTAATCCTTAAGGACATAGGATGACCGTTTGCAAGTAGCTTGAAGTTTGGACATGGTAGTCGGCACGTGTCCTGGACACCGGTCACTCGCTGACAGTTTGCACGTAACTGAGGCTTGGACATGGTAGTCAGCGCGTGTCCTAGACACCGATTACCACCCGACCCGATCGTGCGCAAACTGCGGCCCGGACACAGTCACGGTCGTGTGGTCACAAGCTGGGTCACCACCGGCCCGAAGGCACGTGTCCAAAGGCTTGGACATGGTACCAGCTGCGTGTTCACGAACTTGGATACGGTCACACTTCTGTGACCTCGAGCCGGATCACCACTGGACCTGGAGCGCGTGTCCATGATCTTGGACACGGTCACGCTTCTGTGACCCTGAGTCGGGTCACTACCGAACCGTGAGCACGTGTCATGAGCATAGATGCAGTCACAACCACGTGTCCACGAGCACGGACACAATCATGACCATGTGTCCATGAGCACGGACATAGACGACCACATGTCCACAAACACAGACATAGTCACGAGCACATGTCCACGAGCACGGAAACAGTTAGGACCACATGTCCGCAAGGATGGACACAGACGCGACCACGTGTCCGCGAGCATGGACACAGTCACGACTACGTGACCCCGAACCAGGCCATCACCATATCTTCAACATGTGTCCGAGGACTCGAATACGGTGTCCGCTGCGTGACCCACGACGTGGTCACCGGCTACTCAATTAGAACCTGAACTGGGACTTGGACAGGGCCACCGCCATGTGACCCAAAGCTGGGTCACAACCGGACTTCGTGCACGTGTCCTGAAGCCTGGACACGGCGCCGGCTGCATGACCTGCAGCACGGTCACAGCTCGCCTGACAGTCCTCGATACAAAGCGCAGACACAGACGAACCTGTGTGACCATGACCTACAACTGGGCCGGTTGCTACAGCACCAACCGAACACCCACAGATCACCTGACAATGACAGAACTGGGGCAAGGACACAACCGAACCCTTGTGTCCCAGACCCAAACCTTACCCGACCACAGCATAACACACACCTTTAGGACTACATCTAAAATGGCACCTAAAATGATACGCCCTGCGCTAGGTACGCTCACTGCACTCACTAGTGGCATGTGCTACCTGCTATATTAATAGTTTGATCACAAAGATACAAATCGATCCACTAGTCGCTAACTGCTAGCAATCACCCGTAGAAATTAAACAATTAAAGATTTAATGGAACGCCTGATGAGACCACATATATACCTCCATGGCCTTCACCTTTTATGATTTTACGAAGGCATATTGAAGTGGCACTTTACATTCTGAACTTGAGTCGATGACGACTCTAATTCGAGTGGGTAAGGATAATGTGGACATCATATCCTCTGATGAGGACGTCAATGGAAATATTCACACATAAAGGATTCGGACTGCAAAACAGTACAAACTTGTAACAAAAGCCACGACTTCATATGAAATCCAATTTGGGTGTTTAAGTACATTCTGAAAAGCTCATCAAGTCTACTTTCGAATGTATCCAGCCTCACCTTCATATCACATCCGAGTCAATGACAATTGTTGTTTCAATTCAGAAGGTGCTGTATCACCTCAACTTAGGCCGATGGTCCGTGTATCAAATTGAGCTCATTAGAGGTGTGTCTTAGGGTTTGAGTATGACCCCCGCACCCTCTGGTCGTCCTCCACCCTATTTAAAGGTCCTAGCCGCCACCAAAAAGACTTGCGTTTTCTTTTGTTATAGTTAGGTCTTATGCAAACTTTCTGATCTTCAGTTGTGTCCAACGATTGTCTGTTAGACAGCATTGAGAACCCCATATTGTGAGAGATTCTTGGTTTGCCACATATTGTTCTTGCTTGTTCTTCGATTGCTTGCAGAAATTCATCTTCGTGATCAGGTTGATCTTGCTGTCCAGCGAGGCCAATAACCATTCAGAGTTGGTTCTGTGATTGCTAAGGCGCACACGACCTGTTTGTTTGTAGTCAGATCGTGAGGATCGACTCTCTAAATCGATAGTTATCACCTCACTGAAAGATCGGGCACTCAAGTCCTATCAACGCCCTACACTTATCTGAAGCTACACTGGTTGTGGGCATAGCTCGGGTGCACCTCGGTGAACCCAATAGCTGTGCATACACCCACACACAGAACACAAGGTAAGCAGCTCACTGGAGAAGAACGAAAACCCATGCAATGGGTTCAGCACTGTGCACCAGCACCCAAGCACTCTTCTGCTTCGCTTACTGCTCACTTAAACACGGAATTATAGAGAATTAAGTAGTCAGCTGTCACCTTGGGCAGTACTCAACAGCTGTACACGTTTTGCCACACAACCCAGGCACACACGCATGCATATCAACGCCAATAATCTCTACTTGCACAACTCACTAATCAGTACACGATGCACACACACATACACACACAATGTGTGATCCAATTCCCTAAGCTGGCTGTTGACCACGCCACAACAGCCTTCACTAATCACTCCCCTGCAGCTGTGCTTGACAACCTGCTGCATGATGCTATTCTGCGGCACGCGGCAGAGAACTAAACAACTAGTAAAATCTAACTAGCTCATTGTCAACCCACACACTTCCGCAGTCACTTGAGCCCTATATAATCGTAGCTAAAAAATGAGCATTCTTGTTAGCTGCTAAACTGAAATAAATAAATATCTGTAAGCTAGGAATAAAGGAGTCAAACCACTAACAGAAAACAACATACTCCTCGCACTCACCTGCTGTTGATGTTGCAACCTGCTACGTGCGGTAGTTAATTTTAGATATGGAAATTAATAGTTAGAAAGCTACTGCGTATTAGAGAACTTAGTAATTAACTTCTAGGTCACTGTAGGTTTCATCCATATTGGAAACAATATAATTATTAAATGGAACACATATACATCTCAACCTGCATTAGCATGCACCGCCTCTGCTCACTGTTTTTCGCAGGAATTCATTTGGATCTTACTCGGAGTTTGCTCGCATTTTATTGGTTCTTTTCGGGTTTTACTTTCTCTTGTGGTAGTTTTGTTAGGCATATTGTATCGCATAGATAACGTCGAGTTCGAGAAAGAACCAAACTTCAAGAGGAGCCACAAGCTACGCGTGAGGAGAAGCACGAAGACTTGGATGCCAAGCAGGAGATTGAAAATCTGAATTTTGAAGAAGAACCTAAAGACAAGTCCCGAAGATTAGGGCTTTGCAGGCAAGCTCTAGCTCTTTAATCGTATTTAGCCTATATTTTGCTAATGCTCTATAGTACCTATTTTCGCTGTTATGCATGATAATTTGATTTAAAACATTATGTTAGTTATAATCCTAATTGATCGATTGCTCTATAGTGTCCGTTACTAGACATTAATATTGAATACCTTGATTACCCGTTGACGACACCACTTTGTTAACCATAGGATTTCTGTTGTTAAATACTTTTAACGAACGGAAAGTTGCCTTGATATTAGAATGCTCAGGATCCCTCTTGCAATGCTTGTCATCGCCACACCATACACTAATTATTCATAAAATGTATTGAAATGAGTTTGGTAGTGTGAGCAAAATAAAATGGGATGGGATTAGTGCAACATGTGCTAGGTGAAGATGGGTGATTTTGGTTGTGCGACGAGGCTCACAGAAGGTGATGGTGTTAGGTGCTTAAGCTTCGTTCTGGTCCACCTGCCTTGGACGAGCATACCGCCCTGCCATATAAGGACCAGTTCGAGCGCTCGATTTAGTGATTACGTGCAACCATAGAACCTAATATTGGCACGACTTACCCCTCCTACTTAGATAATCCAAATCGAACCACTAGGAGGTCAGTAGGACACAAGAGGCCAGGTGATGTGTACGTGGTTCCTAATCTTCTGTCAGGTCATTGTAACTCTCAATTTAGTGGAGATGCGCCACACAATCGATCCGGCCTTAAATCGACATGATTCGGATCCCACAATCGCAGCACCACTTCTACGATTATCAACAGTGCACACACGATTTACCTCACTAAGAAGGCTAATCCCAGCCTGTGAATCGAAGAACATAAGTAAAAACAAGGAAGAATGCAACTTAATTGTGAAATCTGAATTAAATCATGAAGTTGGAGTCCAACAAACCGTCAAGCAGCGAAACTGTTTGATAAAAGATTAGAAACTAAGCAAAACCTAAGTCTTTTTGGCTACTGTTTATATAGAGTTTGGGACATCCTTAGGGTGAAATTCTAATACTAATGGGTCTAGAAAAGATACACAGCCTAAGAGCCAAAAGATGGTGTCATAGCACTTTGATAGATTCTGAATGTTGTATTGTTTCAATGATTCCTAGAGATCTAGGAAGTATTTGGGCACGAGATTAGATTCATTGGAAATTTTATGTCCTTAGCTTTCCATAGATATCTTGAATGTCTAAAACAGAGTTTGTATGCGACCTGAGCATCCGTTTTAGTGCAGGCTGCTCAAGGAGTCCGATCTGGACTCGAAATCGAGTTGGATTGGATCTCCTCTGAGGTTGAACGTGTCTTGCTAATCTTGAGTATCTCCAGACCCTTCTTCGTGCTTCTCTTGACCCTCTCCAATATTTCTAATCATGATAAAGTTTTGGTAGCAATCTATTCTCTAAGGAAGGAAGATATGTGTTTAGGAACAAGCTCATCTCTAATCTCAATTGTCGTGCACGAGTTCTATCAGTACTAATTTGAAGAGTGTTGTGTGTATCTAAAGGAGTGATGTCCACATCACCAGGAGAAGGACATGAGATACTCGCTGTCTGGCTTTCGACAAAGTAATAGCCCCGTGTCATGGGACCGTATGCCCACGGATATAGCCCCTAGTTTGTATAGCCTGGTATAGAAGGGGGCAGGAGAAGAAGTGGATGCGTATTCCCATGGTCTAGCTCTGAGAATGTATATTTTCGTGCCATTGGGATATTGTAATCCCAACGTATAGCCCTTAGATGTGTCTTGGGTGGAATCTGTGAAAACCTAAGTGGATGTTGGAGTAAACGTTTTGTGACTCTATCATGCATGAGGAGCATAGCCTGTGTGTACAGTATACAACCTTTGCAGAGTGTAAAAATCCTTTTGGAATGACCGTTGTCATGGTATTGACACACTAATGTTTGGTCACATAATGATTAGTTTCTATTATATTCCTCGACGTGTGAGTGGGTGTAGCTACCCATGTTTTGAAAAGTGTAGGCTATGTGCCTGGGCTGTTATAGCTTTGTGCCGGAAGGCCCGACTAAAATATGAGTACTGACGGGATTGATGAAAATCTCTCCTATAACCAACCTACTAAAATATAGACAACAAATATTTTACCTCGCTTCTTTATTCAAAACACGAAGTGTTACACATTGGCGGTTACAATGATGATGATCCCAGAATCTGCTGTTCTGTTGGTTTCTATTGTTATCTATGTCATCCTCAGAGTTGTCCTCATTATGATATTCCTCCCTTTGTGGTGGTGAATGTAACATCCCAGAATTCTCGAATTAATAAAGTGACATTTTTCCCCAAATTTTTGTTCCAATAATTCGTTCTGTTCAAAAATCTTTCGTACCAAATTTTGTTTCGTCCAATTCTAAAATCCGTTCGTTTAAATTAATCCGGTGCCGAAATAATTTAGTCCGCGTAATTTTTACGTTTGACTAAAATTATTTCTCGGAAATTTTTTCCCTAATTAATTTTCGGGTCTCTAAATATCTATTCTCTAATTAATCTCTCCAGCCTTGTTAATTATTTTGCGATTTTTAATTAATCCCAGATTAATTCCCAACCCTATTTTCACCCTCCTATAAATATTCCTCTAACCCTAATCCCCTTTTTCCCCATCTCATCTTTCCCCAGAAAATCTCCAACCGTCGCCCTCCCTCGCGCCGCCGTTCTCTCCGCTCACTGTAACGACCGGGTTTTCACTTACCTTTCAATAAGTCCCGATCTCACATGACATTGCCAATCCTAGGAGTTTGGCAATCACGTTATTACAAGCGATCAATCAAGAAACTATAACAGAAATATTAAACAAGAAACAAATTAGCCAATAGTAGATCAGAGTGAAATTATTAGAATAAAATCCTCTAAAGGGGTCCATCGGCACTCTGGCCGGAAATATCTCAGAGCAGATATATCTCTATCGTGAATCCGACAAAAGCAATAGCAGAAGCCTCAACATGGCAGCGGTAGCAAACCTCCTCCACACAAGCTAGCTTGAGCGCAGGAGCGGACGTCACGGACCGTCAGAGACGTAGTCGAAGTCGAAGCTGAGCGTATCCTCTGAAAACAACAAATTAGAAAGCCGTGAGTACGAATACTCAGCAAACCGCGTACTACCTAACAACAATGTATGCATGTAAATGGTTTCAAGGGTAAAGGAATGGCTCAAGTGCTAAATGCAAGTTTTAAAACATTTATTTTATTTAAAGATGCAAAAAAGCTTTATTTTCAAACTTGTCAAATTTTATTATCTTGCCCCGCAGAGATCTCCGTTATCTCGGACGGAGTTTCATTTTAATGCCGATGTAATCTCCACACTCGGCCACAGCTCAAAGGCCGGAGTCAAAAACATTTGAAAAAAAGGAGAGGAGAAAGAAAAACAAAACTACTCAATGAGGAGCACAACTCAAGGGGGTGTCCTTCCAAAAGGACGTGACAATGCGCATCGACTAAAACTCTGCAGAGGTTATGCACCTGGACCCATGAGAAGCGTCATCGGGAACTATCGTCGTAGTCCCGACAAACACACAAGACCCGTCCACAAGCTTTAACTGGCGTCATACGTCCTCCAGGATAGGGATCCCAAATGCCTACGCAATCGGGTTCTGAAGTTGTGAAGAGCCTACCACTGATCAGGTGGGGTATCTTGATCTCATGTGGGGAGTCAAAGCTCTACACCACACTAACACTACACCGCCAACCCACGAGTAAACAACCAGTCTCGACAAGCTTCAAGATCAAGCCAACTGCCCATACAAGATAACGTGGTGTGCATGGTTGTCAACTGAACGTACAAGGCTCGAAGGACTCGGTCCTTAATTGGCAGGGCAGGTCACCTCTCCAACCACAACTCCAACAACCAACAAACTCGTCGCCAAGGCCGAAGCCTCCAGTGTACCCGCCACAGGTACTATCATAGGGACTTCCTGAAAGTCCCTCAGCTCCTCATACTCCCTCCTACCCCTGCTAAATAGTTATGTATAGTTATTTGCAATACACACACATTTGAAGCACAGTTCAAAAGCATTTAACACAAATTCTATTTTATAGTGATAGGTGTGATATGAAAATAAATGCGACTAAGCATGGCTAAGCATAAAAGTAAAATAAATGTACTAAACCAATCCTAGGGTTGATATTTGTGGAACAGTAAACAGGCACGGCTTAGGAATATTGCTAGCACATTTTAAAATAGTTGACATGCAAATTAAGGTTGCAAACAAAACATGCAGTTTAAAATGCTGGGAACAAAGTGATCAAGGAACGCGGCTTGCCTGACAACTCGAGATCAAAGTCGAGATCTGGATCGTCGAACTGATCGGGCTCGCAGAACTCCTCCTCAGGGACAGCAGCTAATCACACACGAACAACAAGGATTAGACACTAATTACGAGACAAAGAATAGAACCGAAATTAAATCTAAATCGAAACTACTAGACTAAATGCGCGCAAAACATTTCCCGGAACAACCCAACACGACAATCGCGACGAGACAATACAACGGAACAATTTCGAGATTAATCGGAGATCAAACGGGGTTCCCGAAAATTGTAGACAATCGAGACCACAAGGATTTAGATTATTGCAGAATAATTAATCACAGAAATAAAATAGCAATTAATCTAACAATTAATCGAAAAGGAAAAGAAGTTAAGAGTGCGAAAATTGTTCTCACCGAGATCTGAAATTCGGAGACGAAATCGTAGATCGGAGACTCAGAAAACGGAGAAGAGAGTTTTCGGCGCAGCGCTGTATTGGCACAGTCGGCGAGCGGCCTCAGGAACAGGCGCTGGACGACGCGGCAGGCGATGCGTAGCTCGGGCGATAGCGACGGCTTGGACCGGCTTCGGGAACACGCGGGGCTGCCTTCGGTCCGGTGGACGTCGCGCGGGAATCCAGGGGTGGTTTGGCGCAGCGAGGTCGGCTCCAGCGGACGACGTGGTGGCGCAGACCTCCAAGCTGTCGGGGACGGCGTGGACTGGAGCGGTGACTCGGCGTGGACGACGTGCGCTGCAGAGGTGGGGACAGTAACGCGGCTCACGGGCGACAGCGACGCGGGGGGGGGTGTGGCTGCCTTCGGTCCGGAGGACGGTGCTGGCTGACGAGGTCCACGGCAGGAATCGAGGAGGCGCGGGTATCAAGGCTGCGAGGGATGAGCGGAGAGAACGGCGGCGCGAGGGAGGGCGACGGTTGGAGATTTTCTAAGGAAAGATGAGATGGGGAAAAAGAGGATTAGGGTTAGAGGAATATTTATAGGAGGGTGAAAATAGGGTTGGGAATTAATCCGAGATTAATTAAAAATCACGAAATAATTAACAAGGCTGGAGAGATTAATTAGAGAATAGATATTTAGAGACCCAAAATTTAATTAGGGAAAGAATTTCTGAGAAATAATTTTAGTCAAACGTAAAAATTACGCGGACTAAATTATTTCGGCACCGGATTAATTTAAACGAACGGATTTCGGAATTGGACGAAACGAAATTTAGTACGAAAGATTTTTGAACGGAACGAATTATTTGAACAGACAAATTAATTGGAACGAAAAATTTGGGGAAAAATGCCACTTTATTAATTCGAGAATTCTGAGATGTTACAGACTCCCCCCCTTACAGGTTCTCGTCTTCGAGATCAAGGAGCGGACTCAAACAGATAGGGGAACTCCTGCCTCAGATCATCTTCCTTCTCCCAGGTAGCCTCTCGCTCAGTGTGGTTGCTCCACTGATCTTTGAGAAACTTGATTTTGGACTTCCACGTTTCCTTGAACGCCTCATCAAGAATCTTCACCAGGTACTCCAGGTACTCGAGCGTGTCCTGAATATCCAAAGCATCAGGGACAACTCGCTCCTCCGGCACTCGAAGACACTTCTTCAAGTGAGAGACGTGGAACACCAGATGCACACCCGCAAGCTCGGATGGCAAGTCCAACCTGTAGGCAAGATCACCGATCTTCTTGAGAATCCAGAAAGGACCAACAAACCTCGGAGCCAACTTCCCTCGAACATGGAAGCGACGCGTGCCACGAAGAGGTGACACCTTGAGATACACCCAATCATCAACCTCAAAAGAAAGGGGTCTCCTCCTCTTATCTGCATAGCTCTTCTGACGGCTCTGAGCAACCCGAAGATGCTCTCTGACCTTCTCAACCTTCTTAGCAGCACGGATGGAATCAGGACCAAAGAAAGACCTCTCACGAACCTCTGACCACATGAGCGGGGTACGGCATCTCCTACCATACAACGCCTCAAAATGTGACATACCCAAACTGGCCTGAAAGCTGTTGTTGTAAGAGAACTCTGCAAAAGAAAGACTGTCCTCCCAGCTCTGCCCATAGGTGATCACACAAGCTCTCAACATATCCTCCAGAATCTGGTTCACACGCTCCGTCTGACTATCTGTCTGAGGATGATAAACTAAACCATACACCAGGTGTGTACCCATAGCCTCATGCAAACTCCTCCAGAATCTCGCGGTAAACTGAGGCCCGCGATCAGACAGAATGCTCCTCGGTGCACCATGCAACCTCACAATATGATCAATATACAGCTTGGCCAACTGATCAACTGAGTACCTCTTATTTACAGGAATGAAATGAGCGGTCTTAGTCAATCGATCCAGCACCACTAAGATAGCATTATGGCGGCGAGACGTCAACGGCAAACCCGTGATGAAGTCCACACTGATGTCGTCCCACTTCCAGAAGGGGATCGACAATGGCTTCAGCAACCCAGCTGGCCTCTGGTGCTCAGCCTTAACTCACGGACACACATCACACAAGGCAACATACTCAGCAATGTCTGCCTTCATGCCAACCCACCAAAAATGAGTCCTCAGATCCTCGAACATCTTGGTGCAACCTGGGTGGATGGAGAACCTCGAATCATGAGCCCCTCTGAGAATAGAATCCTGCAACTTTGGCACTCTCAGAACACAGATACAGTCCTCAAACCATAAAGCTCCCTGCTGATCCACACGGAAACCCGGTGCTTTGCCTCTCTTCATCTTCTTCAAGATCGACTGAACCTCTCTATCAAGCTTCTGAGATGACTTGATCTCCTCAATCAACAACGACTGCAACCTGAGCTCGCACAAGAAACCCTGAGAAACAATCTCAACTCTCAAACTGGCTAGATCTGAAAGAATCTCTGACTGCTCAGACAACAAAGAAGAACAATAAGCCTTACGCCTCAAAGCATCGGCTACCACATTGGCTTTATCCGGGTGATAGTTAATGCTAAGATCGTAATCTTTGATCAACTCAAGCCACCTCCTCTGCCTCATGTTCAGCTCTGACTGAGTGAAGATGTACTTGAGACTCTTGTGATCGGTGAAGATCTCGCATCTGTTGCTAATCAGGTAGTGCCTCCAAATCTTCAAAGCATGCACAACAGCTGCCAACTCAAGATCATGCGTCGGATAGTTCAACTCATGCTTCTTCAACTGCCTCGAAGCATAACAAACAACCTTCTTGTTCTGCATCAGCACACAACCCAATCCCTGACGAGAAGCATCACAGAAAACTTGAAAGTCCTGGTGAATATCCGGCAAGGTCAAAACAGGCGCAGATGTCAGCCTCATCTTCAGCTCCTAGAAACTCCTCTCACAAGCATCTGACCAGACAAACGGCACACCCAACTGAGTCAACTCAGTCATAGGCATAGCAATCCTGGAGAAGTTCTCAATGAATCGGCGATAGTAACCTGCCAATCCAAGAAAACTCCTCACCTCAGAGACTGACCTCAGAGACTCCCACTCCACAACAACCTTGACCTTCTCAAGATCGACAGAAATGCCCTCAGCTGTAACAACATGACCGAGAAAAGCAACCTTCTCAAGCCAAAACTTGCACTTGCTGAACTTGGCATATAGCTGATGAGATTTTAACCTCCCAAGCACAACTCTCAGGTGCTGCTCATGCTCTTCGGCTGACTTGGAATAGACGAGGATATCATCAATGAAAACCACCACGAACTTATCCAGCTCAACCATGAACACCTTGTTCATCATGTTCATGAAGTAGGCAGGGGCATTAGTGAGTCCAAAAGAAACGACCAGGAACTCATAAGACCCATACCTCGTCACGAACGAAGTCTTTGGAATATCAGAAGGTCGAATCTTCATCTGGTGATACCCCGATCTCAAATCAATCGAGGAAAAGAACTTCGCACCCTTCAACTGATCAAACAGATCATCGATCCTCGGCAAAGGGTACCTGTTCTTTATCGTCACCTCGTTCAAAGAACGATATTCAACGCACATGCGCATTGATCCATCGTTCTTCTTCACGAACAGCACTGGGGCTCCCCACGGTGAAGCACTCGGCCGAATGAACCCTTTACTCAAGAGCTCATCAATGTGCTCTTTAAGTAAAGCAAGCTCATCAGAAGACATCTGGTACGGCTGCTTGGCAATCGGCGCGGTACCAGGAAGAAGATCGATCACGAACTCAACATCTCGATCTGGAGGATGTCCCGGCAACTCATCAGAAAACACCTCTGGAAACTCTTGAACAACAGGAATCTGCTCCAAAGATAACTCCTGCAAGCTGCAAACTGAAAGTGGAACTTTGGACGCTCTAGGCACACACACCACTCGAACACCGTGGTGGTTGACCAAAGACACAACCCTCTCAGCACAAGTGATGACTCCCTCCTGCCTGGCTAGCCAATCCATCCCCAAGATGACATCAACGTCACACGAGGAAAGGACGATGAGATCGGCTAGGAAAACCACACCCTCTATCAAGATCCTAACACCTCTACACTCAACACGACTCTTGTAGACTCCAAGAGGTGAAGTGGTAAGTGTAGGTATAGCTAAGAGTGAGGTAGAAAGACTGTGTGTGGACGCAAATGCCGACGACACAAACGAATACGTAGCCCCCGAATCGAACAAAACCGTCGCTAGGTGCGAGTGAACCAAGAGCTCACCAACGACGACGTCCAGTGCCTCCTGAGCCTCCTCCACTGAGATGTGGTTCAGGCGGCTGCGCGTGACGCTCGGCTGAGCAGCTCCACGGCCCGCTGAACGCACTCCTCGTCCTCCTGACTGGTGCGGTGGCCTAGCGGGAGTGGCAAACTGAACACCACCTCCCCCAGGTCCCTGCTGCTGGCGCCTCAGACACTGAAACGCCTTGTGACCCTCCTGGCCACACTCGAAGCAGCGAACCGAGGGCTGACCCCCTGTCGGGCGAAAAGATGCTGCTGCTGCTGGAAGGCACCTCTCTGGCGCTGAAAACTCTGCTGCTGGACCGAAACTGGTGCAGGAGCAGTGGATCGGGCGAAGGTGGACTGTCTCGGTCCCTTCTGGAAAGAACCACAGAAACGCTAACGCTGCGAAGCCTCATGACTGGGTCCCTGGCCAAGAGCTCTCCTCTTAGCATCCCTGGACCGGTCGAGCTTCTGAAGTGACACCTCCAAAGCTAGGCATCTGTCAATCAGCTCACGAAGGGTCCTCTGAACACCTCCGTCCAGGTACGGAAGCATCTCAAGACGTAGGCCCTTGCGGAACCAGTACATCTTGCGACGCTCAGTCGAGACCTCCTCAAGTGCAAAACGACTCAGCTGAGTGAAGCGATTGGCGTACTCGGTGATAGTCATACTCCCCTGACGAAGAGTACGAAACTCCTCCGCCTTCGCCTCTATGGCTCCCCTTGAGATGTGGGAACCACGGAAGGCGGTGACGAAGTCGTCCCAAGTGAACAGCTCAGGCTCGTCAAGTGTGGCGTACAGAGTGTCCCACCAAGCACCAGCTGCACCTGTCAACTAGTGTGCTGCCAGACGAACTGCCTCCTGGTCGTCACACTGAATCAGGTCCAGCTTCTTCTCAATATCCCTGAGCCAGTTGTCAGCATCTAAAGGATCGACTGCACGGTCAAAAGTGAGAGGGCGCATGTTCAGAAACATCACCATGCGAGAACTAGCTAACTGGTGGTACGGTGCTGCGTCAGAAACAGGAGCACGACCACGAGGCTGCTGCTGTGACTGCTCGACGATACGCTCAAGTAGAAGCGTCTGTCGGGCCATCACCTTTGCCAGGTTCGGAGCAGCTGGAAGCTCCTCACCAGGCGCGGCAGCACCAGCAGGCTCAACACCAGGGTCCATGGCAACTCCTCTGCCACGACCTCTGGCCTGAGGGGCAGAGGCTCTAGCACGGCCACGCCCACGACCATGCCCTCGACCAACGCCAGGCGCGTTAGCCACAGGTGGCACTGGTACATAGCCTTCAGTGCCACGACCACGACCTCTGGGGACAGCAGCACGACCACGCCCAGTGGGTGGCGGTACCTCAAGGTCCTCCAGAGCGGCCTCCTCAAAACGAGCGTGAAGGCGTCCAGACCTCCTCAGAGCCATCTGTTGCAGGAAAACAATTCTGATTAGAAAGATAGCATTAGCAGAAACAGAATTACTGAAGACGATAGAAAGCGAGCAGATTAGAACGAAGATAACTAAACAAGCGTCGTGTTGAGTGTAGAGGTGTTAGGATCTTGATAGAGGGTGTGGTTTTCCTAGCCGATCTCATCGTCCTTCCCTCGCGTGACATTGATGTCATCTTGGGGACGGATTGGCTAGCCAGGCACCAGGGAGTCATCACTTGTGCTGAGAGGGTTGTGTCTTTGCTCAACCACCATGGTGTTCGAGTGGTGTGTGCGCCTAGAGCGTTCAGAGTTCGACTTTTAGTTTGTAGCTTACAGGAGTTATCTTTGCAGCAGATTCCTGTTGTTCGAGAGTTTCCAGAGGTGTTTCTTGATGAGTTGCCGAGACATCCTCCAGATCGAGATGTTGAGTTTGTGATCGATCTTCTTCCTGGTACCGCACCGATTGCCAAGCGGCCGTACCGGATGTCTTCTGATGAGCTTGCTTTACTTAAGGAGCACATTGATGAGCTCTTGAGTAAAGGGTTCATTCGGCCGAGTGCTTCACCGTGGGGAGCCCCAGTGATGTTCATGAAGAAGAAGGATGGGTCAATGCGCATGTGCATTGACTATCGTTCTTTGAACGAGGTGACGATAAAGAACAAGTACCCTTTGCCGAGGATCGATGATCTGTTTTATCAGTTGAAGGGTGCGAAGTTCTTTTCCTCGATTGATTTGAAATCGGGGTATCACCAGATGAAGATTCGACCTTCTGATATTCCGAAGACTTCGTTCGTGACGAGGTATGGGTCTTATGAGTTCCTAGTCGTTTCTTTTGGACTCACTAATGCCCCTGCCTACTTCATGAACATGATGAACAAGGTGTTCATGGCTGAGCTGGATAAGTTCGTGGTGGTTTTCATTGATGATATCCTCGTCTATTCCAAGTCAGCCGAAGAGCATGAGCAGCACCTGAGAGTTGTGCTTGGGAGGTTGAAATCTCATCAGCTATATGCCAAGTTCAGCAAGTGCAAGTTTTGGATTGAGAAGGTTGCTTTTCTCGGTCATGTTGTTATAGCTGAGGGCATTTCTGTCGATCCTGAGAAGGTCAAGGCTGTTGTGGAGTGGGAGTCTCCGAGGTCAGTCTCTGAGGTGAGGAGTTTTCTTGGATTGGCAGGTTACTATCGCCGATTCATTGAGAACTTCTCCAAGATTGCTAAGCCTATGACCGAGTTGACTCAGTTGAGTGTGCCGTTTGTCTGGTCGGATGCTTGTGAGAGGAGTTTCTAGGAGCTGAAGATGAGGCTGACATCTGCACCTGTTTTGACCTTGCCGGATATTCACCAGGAGTTTTCGTGTGGATCAGCAGGGAGCTTTATGGTTTGAGGACCGTATCTGTGTTCTGAGAGTGCCAAAGTTGCGGGATGCTATTCTCAGAGAGGCTCATGATTCGAGGTTCTCCATCCACCCAGGTTGCACCAAGATGTTCGAGGATCTGAAGACTCGTTTTTGGTGGGTTGGCATGAAGGCAGACATTGCTGAGTATGTTGCCTTGTGTGATGTGTGTCGGCGAGTTAAGGCTGAGCACTAGAGGCCAGCTGGGTTACTGAAGCCATTGTCGATCCCCTCCTAGAAGTGGGATGACATCAGTGTGGACTTCATCACGGGTTTGCCGTTGACGTCTCGCCGCCATAATGCTATCTTGGTGGTGCTGGATCGATTGACTAAGACCGCTCATTTCATTCCTGTAAATGAGAGGTACTCAGTTGATCAGTTGACCAAGCTGTATATTGATCATATTGTGAGGTTGCATGGTGCACCGAGGAGCATTCTGTCTGATCGCGGGCCTCAGTTTACCGCGAGATTCTGGAGGAGTTTGCATGAGGCTATGGGTACACATCTGGTGTATGGTTCAGCTTATCATCCTTAGACAGATGGTCAGACGGAGCGTGTGAACCAGATTCTGGAGGATATGTTGAGAGCTTGTGTGATCACCTATGGGCAGAGCTGGGAGGACAGTCTTTCTTTTACAGAGTTCTCTTACAACAACAGCTTTCAGGCCAGTTTGGGTATGTCACCTTTTGAGGCGTTGTATGGTTGGAGATGCCATACCCCGCTCATGTGGTCAAAGGTTGGTGAGAGGTCTTTCTTTGGTCCTGATTCCATCCGTGCTGCTGAGGAGAAGGTTGAGAAGGTCAGAGAGCATCTTCGGGTTGCACAGAGCCGTCAGAAGAGCTATGCGGATAAGAGGAGGAGACCCTTTTTTTTGAGGTTGATGATTGAGTGTACCTCAAGGTGTCATCTCTTCGTGGCACGCGTCGCTTCCATGTCCGAGGGAAGTTGGCTCCAAGGTTTGTTGGTCCTTTTCGGATTCTCAGAAAGATCGGTGATCTTGCTTACAGGTTGGACTTGCCATCCGAGCTTGTGAGTGTGCATCTGGTGTTCCACGTCTCTCACTTGAAGAAGTGTCTTCGAGTGCCGGAGGAGTGAGTTGTCCCTGATGCTTTGGATATTCAGGACACGCTCGAGTACCTGGAGTACCCAGTGAAGATTCTTGATGAGGCGTTCAAAGAAACGCGAAAGTTCAAGATCAAGTTTCTCAAAGTTCAGTGGAGCAACCACACTGAGCGAGAGGCTACCTGGGAGAAGGAAGATGATCTGAGGCAGGAGTTCCCCTATCTGTTTGAGTCCGCTCCTTGATCTCGAGGACGAGAACCTGTAAGGAGGGGAGTCTGTAACATCCCAGAATTCTCGAATTAATAAAGTGGCATTTTTCCCCAAATTTTTCGTTTCAATTAATTTGTCTGTTCCAATAATTCGTTCCGTTCAAAAATCTTTTGTACCAAATTTCGTTTCGTCCAATTCCGAAATCCGTTCGTTTAAATTAATCCGGTGCCGAAATAATTTAGTCCGCGTAATTTTTATGTTTGACTAAAATTATTTCTCGGAAATTTTTTCCCTAATTAATTTTCGGGTCTCTAAATATCTATTCTCTAATTAATCTCTCCAGCCTTGTTAATTATTTCGCGATTTTTAATTAATCCAAGATTAATTTCCAACCCTATTTTCACCCTCATATAAATATTCCTCTAACCCTAATCCCCTTTTTCCCCATCTCATCTTTCCCCAGAAAATCTCCAACCATCGCCCTCCCTCGCGCCGTCGTTCTCTCCGCTCATCCCTCGCAGCCTTGATACCCGCGCCGCCTCGATTCCTGCCGTGGACCTCGTCAGCCAGCACCGTCCTTCGGACCGAAGGCAGGAACCCCCCCCGCGTCGCTGTTGTCCGCGAGCCGCGTTGCTGTCCCCACCTCTGCAGGGCACGTCGTCCACGCCGAGTCACCGCTCCAGTCCACGCCGTCCCCGACTGCTTGGAGGTCCGCGCCACCACGTCGTCCGCTGGAGCCGACCTCGCTGCGCCGAACCGCCCCTGGATTCTCGCGCGACGTCATTGGACCGAAGGCAGCCCCGCGTGTTCTCGAAGCCGGTTCAAGCCGTCGCTGTCGCCCGAGCTACACATCGCCCGCTGCGTCGTCCAACGCCTGTTCCCGAGGCCGCTTAGTTGCATTTATTTTCATATCACACCTATCACTAGGATTGCTTTAGTATATTTATTTTACTTTTATGCTTAGCCATGCTTAGTCGCATTTATTTTCATATCACACCTATCACTATAAAATAGAATTTGTGTTAAATGCTTTTAAACTGTGCTTCAAATGTGTGTGTATTGCAAATAACTATACATAACTTTTTAGCGGGGGCAGAAGGGAGTATGAGGAGCTGGGAGACTTTCGAGAAGTCCCTATGAGAGTACCTGTGGCGGGTACACTGGAGGCTTCAGCCTTGGCGACGAGTTTGTTGGTTGTTGGAGTTGTGGTTGGAGAGGTGGCCTGCCTCGGCAATTAAGGACCGAGTCCTTCGAGCCTTGTACGCTCAGTTGACAACCATGCACATCACGTTATCTTGTATGGGCAGTTGGCTTGATCTTGAAGCTTGCCGAGACTAGTTGTTTACCCGTGGGTTGGCGGTGTAGTGTTAGTGTAGTGTAGAGCTTTGACTCCTCACATGAGATCGAGATACCCCACTTGATCAGTGGTAGGCTCTTCACAACTTCAGGACCCGATTGCGTAGGCTTTTGGGATCCCTATCCTGGAGAACGGATGATGCCAGTTAAAGCTTGTGGACAGGTCTTGTGTGTTTGTCGGGACTATGACGCTTCTCGTGGGTCCAGGTGCATAACCTCTGCAGAGTTTTAGTCGATGCACATTGCCACGTCCTTTTGGAAGGACACCCCCCCTGAGTTGTGCTCCTCGTTGAGTAGTTTTGTTTTTCTTTCTGCTCTCCTTTTTTTCAAATGTTTTTGACTCCGGCCTTTGAGCTGTGGCCGAGTGTGGAGATTACATCGGCACTAAAATGAACCCCCGTCCGAAATAACGGAGATCTCTGCGGGGCAAGATAATAAAATTTGACAAGTTTGAAAATAAAGCTTTCTTGCATCTTTAAATAAAATAAATGTTTTAAAACTTGCATTTTGCACTTGAGCCATGCCTTTACCCTTGAAACCATTTACATGCATACATTGTTGTTAGGTAGTACGCGGTTTGCTGAGTATTCGTACTCACGGCTTTCTAATTTGTTGTTTTTAGAGGATACGCTCAGCTTTGACTTCGACTACGTCTCTGACGGTCCGTGACGTCCGCTCCTGCGCTCAAGCTAGCTTGTGTGGAGGAGGTTCGCTACCGCTGCCATGTTGAGGCTTCCGCTGTTGCTTTTGTCGGATTCACGATAGAGATATATCTGCTCTGAGATATTTCCGGCCTGCGTGCCGATGGACCCTTTTAGAGGATTTTATTCTAATAATTTCACTCTGATCTACTATTGGCTAATTTGTTTCTTGTTTAATATTTCTGTTATGGTTTCTTGATTGGTCGCTTGTGATAACGTGATTGCCAAACTCCTGGGATTGGTTACAGTGAACATCTCTCAAGTATTGTCAAATGAGTGATGAGACACTCGAATTGCTAGTTTATTGTTTGGAAGAGTATTCTACAGCTTGGAATTGCTCGTCTATCCTTTGATTGAACTTATGAAGAATGTGAGCAAGTTGATTTTGACTGACACAATCAGCGAAATCTTTAGGGGAGTTGGCGGCTTCAGAATTGTGAGCTTCAGAATTATTACTTCTAGACTTATCACTTGAAGTCATGGCTAGAAAACAACAAAGAAGTAAGACAGGATATTATCCCTACACTAATGTTGTGTGGGATCTGCGGTGGCAACTCTGCAAAAAGAAAATGACTTACCAAGTTTTTATAGGGTTCTTACCAAAGGTAAGGCAAAGGATGATACAATCTGTGACAGGAAAAACCAAGGAGTCGTAGTTTCACAATTGCAAGGTCAAATACTGTGATGATCAGAAATGTGGAGCTTGTAGGGTTGAAAAAAATGATTAGTGGAACACAAATGTATACCAGATAGTAATGCTGAATAAGTGTTCAAGTATGTAATTTTAGTTGCTAGTTGAATCTTAAAAAGAATCTAGATGTGAACAGTAATAAGACACAAAGATCAGCAATAGACACAGCTCCAAAGATCAGCAATCTGCACGTATATAGCACAAGACAGTGTTGTCCTCGATGAGGTCACTTTTTTATTTTTCTTTCAAATTTACACTATTTTTCATTTGACCAGATGCACAAAAACAAGAACACCAAGAAGTTTCAGAAAGATCTACTAAAAGATGTGTTATGTGGAAATTCATGAAGGTGTTTGAAATTGAGTGCTAAAACTTGTAAATTCATAACGGCCCTCTTCTAGGGTAAATTTGGCCTCGAAAATGTTTTTCCAACCCCAGCAAAGTGGGGAAAGCCAAATGCGGCTTTTCATTCTGAGCATTTGAAAAAAAAGCGCCCGATTTCGAGTTCGTATGTAAAATTTATGCCCGTTATATTAAAGGGTGCCCGAGATATGTTTTTGGATCGAGTGCGAAACAAAATCAAGATGCAATCCGGTGGCGATTTTGTGGATGATTTGGCAGCGGAGAAAAGTTGGATCCGTTTGTGGTTGAAATATGGGGTGCGTCGGTGGGATAAAATTTGGATGCAAAAGACAAAATAACATATGTGGCACGATGATAACAGAGCTGAACATGATAACAGAAAAACGATGAAGAAAACACCTGGATGTAAAAAAGATCAAAATCCAGCAACTAAAACACAACTAAGGACACAAATTCAACACTATGGATTCTGAAATAAAGTTATGCAAAGGATAAACATGGCTTGGACAAGGGAACACTTATCGATCTACAATTTTTTTGTAGTGGCTTTTTTTTGTACGATAGGATGAATACAAAACTGACATGGATACATGTGAACCTGACGGTATACCTCATGCTCTGATTACCACTTGATGTGTATGTGATTCTTGTTCCGTCAGGCCATGGTAACACTTGATTGGTGGAGATGCGACACACAATCAATCCAGCCTCAAATCAATACGATTTGAGCCTCGCAATCGCAACACCACTTCTCTAGTTATCAACCGTGCACACACGATTGACCTCATTAAGAAGGCTAATTTCAGCCTATGAATCAAAGAATACAAGGAAGAACGCAACTCAATTGTGAAATCTAAATTAAACTCACAAGGATAGAATCCAACAAACACTCAAATGGTGAAACTGTTTGATAACAGATGAAACTAAGCAAAAACCTAAGACTAATGATAGCATCTACTACTTATATAGAGTTTAAGGCATCCTTAGGGGGCAAGTCCTAATACTAATGGGCCACGGAAAGATACATGGCCTAAGGGCCAAAAGATAGTGTCACAATGTCAGGGCAATTTTTGGACGTCATCTTGTTTTAAGGATTCCTGTTAACTCCGGTCGAATTTGGAGATGAGACCAATTCCGTTGGAAAGGTTACCTTCTTAGTTTTTCATCCAAATCTAGAAGTCCAAGACGGATCCTGTATGCATCCTGGGCCTCCATTTTAGTGCAGACTGCTCCTGAAACTCGAGGGTAACTCAACTTCGAGTTAGATTGAATCTCCTCCGGGGTTGAAGGTGCCTTGCTGGTCTGGAGCATCTACAAGTCCTTGTTTATGCTTCCTTTGACCCTTTCCAATGTTCCTAATCATGATAAATTCATTAGGTAGCAATCTATTCTCAAAGAAAGAAAGACATGTATTTAGCAACGAGCTCACCTACAAATTCAGTTGTCGTGCATGAGCTTTTGCGATTGGGCCATCTATAGTAGGTGAAGGAGCATTGTGTGGATCCAATGAAGGGATGTCCTCATCATATTTATTACTTTTATGATTGCGGATAGCATGATTATCATGTTTCCATGGACGACCCAATAATAATAAACAAGCTTTCATAGGTATGGCATCACAATTCACAGAATCAACATTGGTGCTAATGGAGAAAAGGTACTCGACAAGCTTTTGTTACCTTTGCCTTGCCGGAGTTATTTAACCATTGGATATAGTACGGATGTGGATGTCGTTGTGTGGGCAAGTCAAGCTTAGTGATTAAATCAGTACTCACTAAGTTGTTGCAACTCCCACCATCAATGATCACGCATGCATGCCAGTTTTTGATCACAAAGTAAATCTAAAACAGATTATGGTGTTAAATCATATCAAGGTGTGTGTGTGCGGAGAGAGCTCGTTGGACAAACATGATCCTGTACGTCGAAGTATCATCACCACCAAATACTTGGCCATCATCATCGTCAGGAATCTTATCATTAGATTCTTTGTCTTCAACAACTGAAGTACTTATGTACTCTCCATCTTCAGTAGCAATGTATGCCCGCAGACTTGGGAAATCTCGCTGCATATGTCCCATTCTATTGGCACTTGATGTTGGAGGAGCGTCCTGCCGAGGCAGTAGAATATGTACTCTTGGTGGGTAGCTACAAAGAAGGCTTACATGAAAGGTGGTTGCATATGTGTGGTCGAAGAATTAGGAAACATCGACCGTGGAGTGTATGTACAGGTACAAGTCTGTAGCTGTCGTCTCTGTAATTCTTTTTTTACTAGCACGGCAAGGTGGAACAACTGTTCGACAGTATGAGAATCTTTATAATCAACAATGTTCTGAATTTCACGATGCAACCCACCATAAAAACCACAGATAGTATCCTCAATGATCTCTTCTATCCCACAACGCATCATATTCCTTTGCAACTCAACATAATAATCTTGAACAGATTTATTATGTTCCTCTAAGCGTTGCAATTTTTTTTCACAAATCTCTTTGATAGGAAGGAGGAACAAAATGGTTACGCATAGTATATTTCAATCTATCCAAATTATCAGGTTGCAAATGTACTTTGCAAAGATCAGTCCACCAAAGTAAAGCATCATAATTCATTCTGAGAAGGGTGAGATCGTAAACTCAATCTTAGCGAAAGGTTCATAAGGAGAACGATTTTCATTACCTCCCATTCCTTTGCTGTTACGGTGATAACGATCCCGGAATCTGTTGTTCTGTTGGTTTCTATTGTTGTCTCCGTCATCCTCAGAGTTGTCCTCTTTATGAACTTCCTACTTCGTGGTGGGACTTCCTCTGTGGTGGAACTTCCTCCCTCTGTGGTGGTGGATGTCTCGCAAAAGGGTTGTCAAACAAGTGGCGAGATGTTGAAATTGCTGGTTCATTATTTGGAACAGCATTCCACTGCCTGGAATTGCTTGTCCATCCATTGATTGAACTTATGAAGGGTGTCAGCAAGTTGATTTTGACTGACCTAATCAGGGAATCTTTAGGAGAATTGGCGACTTCAGAATTTCCTGCTTTAAACTTATTACTTCCAGATTAACACTTCATTGCATGTTTAGAAAACAGCAAAGAAGCAAGACAGAATATTATCCCTACACTACTGTGGAGTGGGATCTGTGGTGGTAGATCTGCAAAAAGGAAATGACTTACCAAGTTTTTACACGGTTCTTAACAAAGATAAGGCAAAGGATGATACAATCTGTGATACGAGAAACCAGAGAGTCATAGTTTCACAATTGCAGAGTCAAATATTGTGCTGATCAGAGATGTGGAGCATGGTGGACTGAAAATAATGATTAGTGGAACACAATTATGTAAGTGTTCAAGTATGTAATTATAGTTGCTTGTCACACCCGGTTTTATGGCTAAAACTGAATGAGCCTTTATGTGTGCCCAGGAACAAGTTTCACACATAAAGTGACTTCATTAATGTTAAATAGAACAATGTCTCGAATAACTAAACTATTACAAAAATAGACTAAGAGTCTTATTGAATTACAAACCAAAACAGCGGAAACAAAACGAAAGCGTCTTGGGCTCCACAGGCAGTTGACTGAATAGCTCGCCTAAACATCGGCTCCAGAGTCTTCAATGTTCTCCCAATCTTCTTCCTCTACTGAGCAGCAATTATAAAGATAAGGTTGAGTACGGAATGTACTCAGTAAGTGTGGGAAGTATATGACATGTGGCAAATATCAAGTAAACAGGCAATATAAGGTTTAATTATATTAAAGCACACATTAGATACACACACTTTCTATTAAGCACCTATTTACTAAGTGAAAGACATCGCTCCTATAAACAGTAGTATCAATAAGAGAACCAAATCACAGTCTCCCACTGTGATTCACCAAACCGAACCAATACCAATTTTCGCTAATCATGTGAGGGTACATGCAACGCTCGTGCCGAATGGTTCCCGGGAGTAACCCTCCCTTCCCCACACATCTCTCTCCAAGCGGATCCAGGCGTAACCCGCTTTCCCCGCTCCACTGTTTGGCACGCACAGAACTGGTTTTCATCACTTACTACGCCTGGCTGCGCCCATTCTTGACATCGTGGCTGTAGAGGAACACATGGGTGGTCGCTCTACGAACCAGTCTTTAGATTTGGAAAGATAACTTACCAAGGGACAGTGCCAGTAACCCTGCACACAGTCCTACACTAACCATATCGGCCAAATCATCACTATCCAAGTTGCTATTAATCTCCCATTAATCCTCGTGAAGTATGTATAATGATCCATTTAAATACACCCAACCAACAGTAGCAAATTAAGCATGTGATCTACCCAACAGTAAAGTAAACTAAGGCGACAAGGCATAATGTGGAAATTAGGGTATTGCTATTAATAGGTACACAGTCAATTTAGCACAAGCATGCAAATTACAAGATAGATATTTTAAAATTTAGGCACAAGATGGTCAAGGACACTTGCCTTGCTGCTCTTGGGAGTAAAAGTCGACGGTCTCAAACTTCTGTTGTTGGAAATCTTTGACGAACTGCGGCTCCGGGACGAAGTCGCCTATCGCACGAGAACACAAACAATCAATCAATGCGACCAAACAGAACAAGATCAGTATGAGCATGTCATGAATGCATAGGTTATTTCGATACAATCGTTTTGGTATATTATTTACTAAAATCGGAGTTACGGTGCAAAAGTTATAACATTTATAAGGTTCAGGGACTAATCTGTAATTAATAATTAAATACTGAGGACCTATCTATAATTTACAAAATTATTTGAGGATTAAAATATAATTTTAGAAAAGTTTAGGGGTTTAAATGTAAAATTGTCATTAGGCAGGGACTAACTTATAATTAAAAATAAGGGGCTTTTCTAAAAAATGGTCATAATAAATTATTAATTATTAATTAATTATTAAGTAACTATTATAATTAATTATTATTAAATAATTATTACAATTAATTTCCAGATGGATAATATTATTAATTATATAATTATAGATTAATCTAAAATTAATTAACCTAATATCTAATTAATTTTAATTAATCGAGTGCTGATGTCATGCTGATGCAATAAAGATTTGATTTATTTTTATTTGGAGAACATGGTTTAATCTGGACCCTTCATTTCAAATTGAATGGATCAAATAATTTAAATGACGTGGCTTAATCTGGTGCGTTGGATTCTGATTTGATGGATGAGATTATTCGGGCGACGTGGTACATTTTGGACGCTTGGATCTAGATCGGGCGGCCGAGACTTGATGGATCTATTAAAGGGGGGGCCGATCTAATCTGATCCGTCCGATTTGAATCGGACGGCCGAGGCTGATCGCTCTCGGGGCTCGTCCGGGCTCACCGGGGCACGGATCTCGGCGAGGGTCGGCTTAAAATGACGAGGAGAGAGAGAGTAAGCTCACCGCGGGGTCGGTCGGGGCGAGGGTGACC
>BCLH01000066.1:215910-229030 GCA_001602315.1 Zoysia pacifica
AGAGAGGGAGCCGGGCGACGCGGTATTTAAAGGGGGAAGGGGGCGGTCAAGTCGGGGACGACGTGGGGCTCAATCCCCACGAAAATCGGTTGTGGAGGAGGCGACGCGGCGGTTGTGGAGGAGCGCGACACACTGGAGGAGGGGGATTTCGGGGCAGTCCCGCGCGCCAGAGAGAGGAAGGAGAGGAGGGGCGCGCTGGGCCGACTGGGAATGGGCCGCGCGGTGGAGAGGGAGAGTGGGCTGGCGGGGAGGGAGGAGAGAGGATGTGGGAGAGGGAGAGGGGCCAGTAGAGTTGGGAATTTCCTTTTTATTCTTTATTTCTTTCTTTCTATATCTTTTAATTCGTTTCCTTATTTCCAAAAATTCTTGATTAATTATTTATTCACGCAATATTTATTTAATTGATTTTCATTGACATGAAATGATATGGATGCAACCTTAGCAATTTATTTAAAAAAAATTCATTCTAATCTAAATTGTGAAATGCATTTAAAATTTCAAAATTTTATTATTTTGGAATTGTTGAATTTTTAGGTTGTTACAAACCTAACCCCCCTTAAAATGAATCTCGCCCTCGAGATTCGGAAGGATTTTAAAATAGATCGGGATATTCTGCTCTGAGCTCATCTTCATGTTCCCAAGTAGCTTCATCCTCAGAATGGTGACTCCACTGTACTTTGCACATCTTTATAACTTTACTTCGAGTCACACGTTTGGTAGTTTCTAAGACGGCAGTTTCTAAGATCTTGATAGGTCGTTTCGAATATGACAGATCACCACCTAGATCCAGTTCCTCAATCGAAAGCTGCTCGTTCGGAACTCTTAAGCACTTTTTCAGTTGTGACACGTGAAACACATTATGCACATCTGACAATTGCACTGGTAACTCTAATTGATATGCAACTTCTCCTTTCCTGTCCAAAACTTTAAATGGTCCAATGTACCTTGGTGCTAACTTCTCTTTAACATTGAATCTGCGAAGGCCTCTTATTGGAGAAACTTTAAGATACACAAAGTCGCCAACCTTGAAAGTTAGATCTCTTCTTCTGTTGTCCGCATAACTCTTCTGCCTTGATTGAGCAACTTTCAAATTTTCCCGTATAAGTTGCACTTGTTTTTCTGCCTCTTTTAGTATCTCTGGTTCGAACACTTGACTTTCTTCAGTCTCGTTCCAGAACAATGGTGTCCGACACTGTCATCCATAGAGTGCTTCAAACGGTGACATCTGTATACTGGCTTGATAACTATTGTTGTATGAGAATTCTGCATATGGAAGACTCTTGTCCCAGCTTTTACCGTACTTTAAAGCACAAGCACGCAACATATCCTCCAATATCTGATTGGTCCTTTCTGTCTGTCCATCTATTTGTGGATGATAGGTCGAGCTGAAATTTAACTTAGTATCCAAGGACTCATGCAGGTTCTCCCAAAACTTCGAGGTGAACTGGGTGCCTCTATCGGATACTATTTTCTTTGGTACTCCATGCAAGCAAGCAATCCTTGCCATATACAGCTCTGCTAACTTTGCTCCAGTGTAGGTTGTTTAAGTGGAATAAAGTGAGCAACTTTAGTCAATCGATCCACAATGACCCATATAAAGTCATACCCGGCTTGAGTGCGAGGTAAACCGACTATAAAATCCATTTCGATTTCTTCCCACTTCCATTCTAGAATCTTTAATGGCTGCCGTAATCCGGCAGGCTTCTGATGTTCTGCCTTTACCCTCTGATAAGTATCACATAGTGCTACATACTCTGCAATATCTCTTTTCATACCATACCACCAATATCTAGTTTTCAGATCTTGATACATCTTAGTGCTACCTGGATGTATAGAATATGCTGAATCATGTGCCTCTCTTAGAATTAGATCACGGATCGGCTTCTGATTAGGTATACAAGTCCTCTTGCCTAACCATAGAGTACCTCTGTTATCCAAAGTGAAATCACTTGTCTTATTTTCTTGTATGAGCTGCTTGATTTCACTGATCTTTTCATCCTCTAGTTGACCCTTCCGAATCTCCTTTTCTAAGGTTGATTCAACCTCCGTAGTGACTGTTTCTGCAGCATTGACTATCCCAAGGTTGAGTTTTTCAAATTCCTTACTCAATTCTTGTGGTATCTCACTGGCTACTACCATATTACAGTGTCGCTTCCGACTCAATGCATCTGCAACTACATTAGCCTTTTTTGGATGATAATTGATTCTCACATCATAATCCTTGATCAACTCTAACCATCGACGTTGCCTTAGATTCAGATCTGTCTGTGTGAATATATACTTTTGACTTTTATGATCTGTGTATATTTCACACCGATACTCGATGAGATAGTGCCTTCATATCTTCAGAGCATGAACCACTGCAGCTAACTCCAAATCATGAGTAGGATAGTTCAATTCATGTTTCCTCAATTGACGTGAAGCATAGCACACAACTTGACCTTGCATCAATACACATCCCAGACCTTGACGAGAAGCATCACAATAGATGTCAAACCTCTTAGTAATGTCCTGTAGAATCAGTACTGGGGCTGATGTTAATCTCTTCTTAAGTTCCTCAAAACTAGTTTGGCACTCCTTTGACCATTTGAACTACTTTCCTTTCTCTAGCAATCTAGTAATTGGCTTGGCTATTTTTTAGAAATCTTTTATAAACCTGCAGTAGTATACTGCAACAATCCAAGAAAATTGCGAATTTCTGACACATACTTTGGTGGCATCCAATTTACTATCTCCTTAACCTTACTTAGATCAACTGCTACTCCTCCCACGGATATGATATGCCCAAGGAAAGAGATTTGATCTAACCAAAACTCACACTTACTGAACTTGGCATACAACTTGTTTTCTCTAAGCTTCTCAAGAACCAATCTCAGGTGTTGCTCATGTTCGTTTCATTCTTAAAGAATACCAGGATATCATCGATGAACACTACCACAAACTTATCCATGTACTCCATAAACATTTTATTTATCATATACATGAAGTAAGCAGGGGCATTGGTCAATTCGAATGACATCACTGTATACTCATACAACCCATATCTGGTTCTGAATGCAGTCTTAGGTATATCTGATTCTCTGATCTTCAGTTGATGATAGCGTGACCTTAGATCAATCTTCGAGAACATCGACGCTCCCTTCATCTGATCAAACAGATCCTCAATCTTTGGCAAAGGATACTTGTTCTTGATAGTAATCTCGTTCAAAGATCTATAATCCGCACACATCCTTTGAGTTTCATCCTTCTTCTCCACAAAGAGTACGGGCGCTCCCCATGGCGATGAGCTAGGGCGAATGAATCCTTTTTCTTGAAGCTCTGTGATTTGCTTCTTAAGCTCTACTAGTTCATTAACGAGCATTCTATATGGCCTCTTAGATATAGGCGTTGTTCCAGGCACTAGATCAATCTAAGAATTCAATATCACGGTCAGGTGGCATATCTGGCAATTTCTTCAAAAACACATCTAGATAGTCACGAACAACTCGTATCTCCTCAATCGTTCTGCCTTCTATCTGGTTGATCACACATGTTGGTCCCGCTGTTCTGGCTGCTACAAACTCAACTTTGGTCCCATCCTTACTGGTCAACTGTACTGTCCTTCTAGCACATTGAATCACTCCATCATACTTTCTCAACCAATCCATTTCAAGGATGATATCTATCCCCTTTGATTCTAGAATAATAAGGTTGACTATGAATACTACCCCCCTTATTTCTAAACTTACGTTTGGGCACAAGTGCCTACTCCTCATTTCACCTCCAGGAGAACTAACCAACATAGCACGAGTCATAAGAATTATATAAATCCCAAACTTTGCAACAAAACTTGATGCTATGAAAGAATGCGATGCTCCAGAATCAAATAAAACAGTAGCAGGTTTAGAGTTTGCAAGGAACGTACCCATCACAACTTCTGAAGCTTGCTGCGCTTCTTCACTGGTCACATGATTCACCCTGCCATAGATGTAGTTGGACTGGCCTTGATTATTTCCTTGATTGGGCTTCTGAGCATTTCCCACCGGTGGTGTAGCAGCTTTGTTCGGATAGTAGTTAGCATAGTGTCTCGGCATACCACACATGAAGCATGTCCCTCGAACACCAACTGCATTAGCTCTAGTAACTGGCTTGTTATTGTTCTGCTGAGTTGGCACTGTAGGACGAGGTGCTGATTGATTCCCAGTACGAGGCATCTGAGGTGGATTGGGACGAGCTGCCTGAAAATTTAGCTTCTGCGCCTGCATCGGAAAGTTAGGCGTGGAGTTTGTATCTGTGGCTTCCCAGCATACGGAAGACGGTACATCGGTCCCTGTGGTGGCATCATGCGAGGGCGAACATTGGCATTAGAAGAATGTCTATTGAGTGACATCTTCCTCTTGCCCTCACGCTCAATCTGTCTTCTTATTCTCAAGAACAAGGGCTTTGTCAACCAGCTTCTGAAAGTTCATGTAATCATTGCTCATAAGCTGGTACTGGAGTTCATGGTTCAGGCCATCAAGAAACAGCTCCTGCTTCTTCTCATTTGTGTTCATATCCTCTGGGACATACCTTAACAGTTGAGTGAACTTGTTGAGGTACTCACTCACTGACATTCCACCTTGCTTCAGATTCTGGAACTCCTTCAGTCTGATGGTCCCAGCTAGCACATGGTGATAGCGGAAGTTGGTCTTAAACTCATTCCAGATGATGCCTAAGGCATTAGCATGAGCACCGTAATAAGCATCCCACCAGTCTGCGGTAGCTCCTGTCAACTGATGTGCTGCGAAGAGAACCTTCTCATGGTCACTGCACTGCACTATGTCAAGCTTCTTCTCAATTGATTTAAGCCAGTCATCAGCTTCCAAGAGATCTTTGGCTTGAGAGAAAGTGGGTGGCCGAGTCCTCAGAAACTCACTCAACTTGTACTAGCCTTGACCTTGTGGTGCTGCACCCTGATTCTGCTGCATATGATCGAGAGTTTGCATCATATTCTGCATCAGTTGAGTCTGCATGGCTAGGATCTGAGCAAATAGTCCAACAAGTCCATCATTGTTATTGTTGTTGTTGCCACCTTTGTTGTTCGGGGGAACCTAGTTGTTCTGATTTTGGTTCTGATTCTGATTCTGGTTGGAGGAACTTCTAGCTCTAGTGCACCTAGTGTCAACCATCTGATTCGACAGAGAGAGTAATTGAGATTGATGATCGATATAGATGAAGAGAAGATATAAAGAATCCCAACTATAGGTATCAAAGTGACATGGAACAAGGATTTATTCAACTGAGAAAAAGATGAGGCCATGAACAAGTGTCGAAGCATTTCATAGCTCACATCACACACTAACAAAGCCTACACAAGCACACTAACACAAAGCACACTCCTACGAATTAAACGATCCTAATCGAACCTGAAGACTCCTAACAAGGGAATTTCCTATTATATTTCAATGCAAAAGAAACAATTAACAGATGTGACACAATAACAGATCTAAACACGATGTGGATGAACGATGAAGGAAAATGTAACGACCGGATTTTTCACTTACCTTTCGATAAGTCCCGATCTCACGTAACTTTGCCAATCCCAAGAGTTTGGCAATCACGATATCACAAGCGATCAATCAAGAAACCATAACAAAAATATTAAACAAGAAACAAATTAGGAAATAGTAGATCAGAGTGAGATAATTAGAATAAAATCCTCCAAAGGGGTCCATCGGCACGCAGGCCGGAAATATTTCAGAGCAGATATATCGCTATCGTGAATCCAACAAAAACAACAGCGGAAGCAACAACACGGCAGCGGTAGCGAACCTCCTCCGCACAGGCTAGCTTGAGCGCAGGAGCGGACGTCACGGACCATCAGAGACCTAGTCGAAGTCGAAGCTGAGCGTATCCTCTGAAAACAACAAATTAGAAAGCCGTGAGTACGAATACTCAGCAAACCGCGTACTACCTAACAACAATGTATGCATGCAAATGGTTTCAAGGGTAAAGGCATGGCTCAAGTGCTAAATGCAAGTTTAAAACATTTATTTTATTTAAAGATGCAAGAAAGCTTTATTTTCAAACTTGTGAAATTTTATTATCTTGCCCCGCAGAGATCTCCGTTATCTCGGACGGGGTTTCATTTTAATGCCGATGTAATCTCCACACTCGGCCACAGCTCAAAGGCCGGAGTCAAAAACATTTAAAAAAGGAGAGGAGGAAGAAAAACAAAACTACTCAACGAGGAGCACAACTCAAGGATGTGGCAATGCGCATCGACTAAAACTCTGCAGAGGTTATGCACCTGGACCCACGGGATGCGTCATCAGGAACTACCGTCGTAGCCCCGACGAATACACAAGACCCGTCCACAAGCTTTAACTGGCATCATCTATTCTCCAGGATAGGGATCTCAAAAGCCTACGCGATCGGGTCCTAAAGCTGTGAAGAGCCTATCACTGATCAGATGGGGTATCTCGATCTCATGTGGGGAGTCAGAGCTCAACACCACACTAACACTACACAGCCAACCCACGGGTAAACAACCAGTCTCGGCAAGCTTCAAGATCAAACCAACTGCCCATACGGGGTAACGTGGTGTGTATGGTTGTCAACTGAGCGTACAAGGCTCGAAGGACTTAGTCCTTAATTGCCGAGACAGGCACCATCTCCATCCTCAACGCCAACAACAAGTCTTACGGAAAGATCCCAGCCGGATCTTCCCGTTGTACCCACAACAGGTACGCCCACAGGGACTTCTCAAAAGTCCTCTAGCTCCTCATACTCCAATCTGCCCTCGCTAAATAGTTACGTATAGTTATTTGCAATACTCACACATTTGAAGCACAGTTCAAAAGCATTTAACACAAATTCTATTTTATAGTGATAGTGTGAGATGAAAATAAATGCGACTAAGCATGGCTAAGCAAAAAGTAAAATAAATGTACTAAAGCAATCATAGGGTTAATATTTGTGGAACAGTAAATAGGCACGGCTTAGAAATGTTGCTAGCACATTTTAAAATAGTTGGCATGCAAATTAAGGTTGCAAACAAAACATGCAGTTTCAAATGCTGGGAACAAAGTGATCAAGGAACGCGGCTTGCCTGGCAACTCGAGATCGAAGTCGGAATCTGGTTCGTCGAACTGAGCTGGCTCGCAGAACTCCTCCTCAGGGACAGCAGCTAATCACACACGATCAACAGGGATTAGACACTAATTACGCGATAAAGAATAGAACTGGAATTAGAGTCTAAATCGAAATTACTAGACTAAGTGCGCACAAAAATATTTCCCGGAACAACCCTACACGACAATCGCGACGAGACAATTTAACGGAACGATTTTGAGATTAATCAGAGATCAAACGGAGTTCTCGAAAATTGTAGACAATTGAGACCACAAGGATTTAAATTAATTGCAGAATAATTAATCGCAGAATAAAATAGCAATTAATCTAGCAATTAATTGAAAGGGAAAATAAATTTAGGAGAAAGAAATTGTTCTCACCGGGATCTGAAATTGAATACGAAATCGGAGATCGAAAATCAGGAACCGGAGAGCAGAACCGGAACCGGAGCACTGGAGACCTAGAAAAACACGGCACACTCGAAAAACCTGCAGCACCAAGGGAGCTCCTGCCGACTGACCAAATGCTGGACCAAGCACTCTTCCTCTTTGCTTAATTTCTTAAATCCTTTTATTCACCGCCGAACCAGCTAGCAAGCTTCGCCTTCCTTGACGAAACTCAGGCGCGCCCAACCTGTGGACCGCTCGATTCCAATGAACTGAGGTTCCTTCCCTCCAAGCGCAGGACCAACTCAAGGAACTCCAACCGACGAAACTCGACCAGCTAACAAGGTTGAGCGCGCTGCGGAACCAGCGGGCCGTCAACTCAACTATGATTCAAACGAATACGAACAGAAACCAAGGTCCAGACGTTGGGATACTCACCGAAGGCCTGAAACAACAGAACTCGACGGCGCGAGAGCGTAGACGGCGCGGCCTCGATCGATGGACGACGCGCGCGCGAGATGAACGGTGCAGCTCGGGACGGAGCAGGGGCGAGGACCGCTCGCCAGTGCTCGACTCACCTCTGCTGCTTGCTTGAGAGAGGGGAAAGGAAAAATGGGATGGGGATTAGGGATGAGGTTAGGGGGATATTTATAAGAGGGTGAAAATGGGGGTTGGGAATTAATCTGGGATTAATTAAAAATCGTGAAATAATTAACAAGGCTGGAGAGATTAATTAGAGAATAGATATTTAGAGACCCGAAAATTAATTAGGAAATTTCCGAGAAATAATTTTAGTCAAACGTAAAAATTACGCGGACTAAATTACTTCGGCCCTGGATTAATTTAGACGAACGGATTTCGGATTTGGATAAAACGAATTTCGGAACGAATGAATTTTTGTATGGAAGGAAATTCTGATATTGACAATTAAATTGGAACGAAAATTGGGCGTAAATTGCTGCTTTATTAATTCGAGAATTCTGGGATGTTACAGAAAACACCAGGATACAAAAAGATCACGAAATCCAGCAACCAAAACACAAACTAAGGACACAAACTCAACACAACGGACTCTGAAATAAAATTATGCAAAGGCTAAACACGGCTTGGACAGGGGAACACCTAACGATCAACTAATTTTTTTTGTGTTGCGGCTTTTCTGTGGACGATAGGATGAATGCAAAATAAACAAGCAAAGATGTGAACCTGATGATATACCAGAAGCTCTGATTACCACTTGATATGTACGTGGTTCTCGATCTTTCGTCAGATCGTGAAAACTCTCGATTTGGCAGAGATGCGACACATAATCGATCCAGCCTCAAATCAACACGATTCGAACCCCGCAATCGCAACACTTCTCCTCTGGTTATCAACCATGCGCACACGATTGACCTCGCTAAGAAGGCTAATCCCTGCCTGCAAATCAAAGAACACAAGCAAGAACAAGGAAGAACACATCTCACTTGCGAAATCTGGATTGAAATACGAAGTTGGATAACCAACAAGCCGTCAAACGGCGAAACTGTTTGGAAACATGAGAAAACTAATCCAAAACCTCTCTCTAATGACGGCGGCTACTGAATTTATAGAGTTTAGATCAATCTTAGTGGCAAACCCTAATACTAATGGGCCTAGAAAAGATATAAGGCCCAAAGGTCAAAAGATAGTGTCGCAGCACCCGAGTAGTTTCTGGACGTCATATTGTTTTAACAATTCCTACTGATTCCGGTCGAATTTGGATATGAGGCCAGTTCTATTGGAAAGATTATCTTGTTAGCTTTTCAACCATATCTAGAACGTCCAAAACGGAGCTCGTATAAGACCGAGGCAAGCGTTTTAGTGCAGGCTGCTCTAGGAGCCCGAGTCAGACTCGAATTCGAGTTTTTTGGATCTCCTCCGGGGTCAAACGTGTGGTTCTGATCTTGAGCATGTCCAAGTCTTTCTTCATGCTTTGTTTGACTCTCTCCAATATTCCTAATTATAGTAAAGTTATTATGTAGCAATCTATTCTCAAAGGATTGATGATGTGCACACGCCTATGCAGCACGTGTGGCAAGTTGTTGTGGCCCAATCTTCTCGAAGGATCAGCGATCTTGATAACTTGTCGCTGCGTGATCTGGTGAAGAGGCAATGCATTGGGAGTCTGCTGCGCGACGAACTACCGAGATAATCACCCTCCCACGTACCGACGAAACAGCCCATGCAATCACACCGTATAGACGTGAAGGCACGAACTGGATGAACCGCAGTTCGGCGTTCTACAATTCCCTCAGGAATCGAAAGAACAAGTTTTTGCAAGCCTCTCAAGACTCACGATAGGTCAAGAACTCAAGAGTTGTATTTCTGATTTGCAAATTCGAAGTGTCCCCTGAAGTCACCCATTACACGGCTATATAATACTAGTGGAGTTTCAGTTTTGGAAGAAATAAATGAGAACACGTAGTGGAAAGTTGTAACACTACTTTTTTTAGTAGCCAGACCTAGTGGGACGCATGGATGGTTGGCATTCTTCTGCATGCAAGTGGAAACGTGTGTGAATAGCATCCTGGTGGCTGGCCGCATGCATTCCTCACTTCCCAATTATTTGCTTGCTCTCCAACGGTTGTTTTTCATGGTAGCTGAACGTTCTTCTCTCTTGCACGTCTAGGTTCCTTGCTGATATTTGGTGGACAGAATCCATCATCATCCCATGTCCGTTCATGCACACCATCATTCCTAAGAACATTAAAACAAATACTCAACAGAACAGGTTCATTTAAATTAATCTGATTATTAATCACAAGGTTAGCGTTCACCTGAGAATGGATTTCTTTCTCCAATTGTTTGGCTCTACTCCTTGTAATTGGGCCCACTATATCAGCTGCAGTTTCATTAGAAAGTGGAGAAGAGTGGATGCTAGTAATGTCCTCTTAATAGAAGACATGTGTTTTGGAACGAGCTCACCTCTAATCTCAACTGTCGTGGGTGAGTTTCATGAATACTACTTTATGGACACTTATGTGTATCTAAAGGAGTGATGTCCTCATCATCCTCTCCTTCTTGTTTTGGAGTCATCTTCGACTCAAGTTCATTCTCTGGACCTCGACTCCACCATGCCCTGGAACCTGCATGAAAAGGTGATGGCCACGGGGGTATTTGAACGTAATCATTTGGTGGCTCAAAGATCCTTATAATCTCATCATTCTCACCTTCTTGATGGAAAGCCGTTCTCGGCTTTCTCTCTTGTGTATCATGATACTTCTGCAAATAGTTAGTAACAGGAGCGCACAAATAGCTAGAAAGATCACAAGATACAAACATGGCATCTTTGCACACTAAAGCATCATATAAAAAATTTTTATCACAAAAATCAGCACGATCATTCTCCTGAGAAGCCATAAAGTGTGGTCTTAGAAAAACTAGAAAAATTTGACATGGCATGACATTTTGTATTTCCATCATCTAGTTTGTCATTTTTTCATCTTGCAAGACTTCAAATTTGAGCAAATAAAAACTCTATGCACCATAAAGACACCACTAGAATCATAATTGCCTATAACATAAAAATTGGTTCTAGTAAACAAAGGCAATTTAGGTTTTGAAAATATCATCCTCTCTACTGTAGCAAGGTCACGAAAAGAATCATATTCAATATAACCCATAGTGTTTGGAAAAGATAGCAATTTCAGCTCATTATTTTTACATGTAATGGGTGTGAAAAGTTTAATTTCAGCACTTGTGAATGGATAAAAAATAGGAGTTTTAAATTCATTCACTTCTTGTTGCATAGGAAGAATAGACCGTGGTATCAATAAACCGTGGTATCAATAAGAGAACCAAATCACAGTCTCCCACTGTGATTCACCAAACCGAACCAATACCAATTTCCGCCAATCATGTGAGGGTCCATGCAACGCTCGTGACCGTGAGCACGGCTGTCATGACAGTTTCACACTGTGCAGAGGTTGTACAAATTTCCCCACGAGTAGTGATTTCATCCCCTGTTGCCAGGTGACTAAAAAGAATCTCCATTATGCCTGTGCCGTCGGACTCGCACACTTTCTTTGGTGTGAGGGCCAAGAGATCACTACAATGGTTTTCCATGACTTTCACCAGCTTGTACGTGCCCATTAAGGTTTCACCCGTTGGGCACTAACCGAAAACCCGAGAGGCCCCCTCTTGTGCCGAATGGTTCCCGGGAGTAACCCTCTCTTCCCCACACATCTCACTCCAGGCGGATCCAGGTGTAACCCGCTTTCCTCGCTCCACCGTTTGGCACGCACAGAACTGGTTTTCATCACTTACTACGTCAGGCCGCGCCCATTCTTGACATCGTGGCTGTACGGGAACACATAGACGGTCGCTCCATGAACCGGTCCTTAGATTTGAGAAGATAACTTACCAAGGGACAGTGCCAGTGACCCTGCACACAGTCCTACACTAACCATATCGTCCAAATCATCACTAATTAATCTCCCATTAATCCTCGTGAAGCATGTATAATGATCCATTTAAATACACCCAACCCGACAGTAGCAAGTTAAGCATGTGATCTACCCAACAGTAAAGTAAACTAAGGCGACAAGGCATAATGTGAAAATTAGGGTATTGCTATTAATAGGTACGCAGTCAATTTAGCACAAGCATGCAAACTACAAGATAGATATTTTGAAATTTAGGTACAAGATGGTCGAGGACACTTGCCTTGCTGCTCTTGGGAGTAAGAGTCAACAGTCTCGAACTCCTGCTGTTGGAAGTCTTCGACGAACTGCGGCACCGGGACGAAGTCACCTATCGCACGAGAACACAAACAATCAATCAATGTGACAAAACAGAACAAGATCAGTATGAGCATGTCATGAATGCATAGGTTATTTCGATACAATCGTTTTGGTATGTTATTTACCGAAATCAGAGTTACGGTGCAAGCGTTATAGCATTTATAAGGTTCAGGGACTAATTTGTAATTAATAACTAAATACTGAGGACCTATCTGTAATTTATAAAATTATTTGAGGATTAAAATGTAATTTTAGAAAAGTTCAGGGGTTTAAATGTAAAATTGTCATTAGGCAGGGACTAACTTATAATTAAAAATAAGTATAGGGGCTTTTTTGAAAAATTATCAGAATAAACTATTAATTATTACTTAATTATTAAGTAACTATTATAATTAATTTCTAGATGGATAATATTATTAATTATATAATTATAGATTAATCTGAAATTAATTAACCTAATATCTAATTAATTTTAATTAATCGAGTGCTGATGTCATGCTGACGCAATAAAGATTTGATTTATTTTTATACGGAGAACTTGGTTTAATTTGGGCCCTTGATTTCAAATTGAATGGATCAAATAATTTAGATGACATGGCTTAATCTGGTGCATTGGATTTAGATTTGATGGATGAGATTATTCGAGCGACGTGGCACATTTTGGATGCTTGGATCTAGATCGGGCGGCCGAGACTTGATGGATCTATTAAAGGGGGGGCCGATCTAATCTGATCTGTCCGATTTGAATCGGACGGCCGTGGCGGATCGCTCTCGGGGCGGCGGCGGGGTCGGTCGGGGGGCGAGGGTAGCCGGAGAGGAGTGTGCGACGGAGAGGTGTCGGCTCCGGGGTTCGGCGAAGTCAAGGAGGCGGTCCGGGCG
>BCLH01000066.1:229125-255144 GCA_001602315.1 Zoysia pacifica
GAGTTTTGGAGGAGAGAGGGAGTCGAGCGACGCGGTATTTAAAGGGGGAAGGGGGCGGTCGAGTCGTGGGCGACGTGGGGCTCAATCCCAGCGAAAATCGGGCTGGCGGTTGGCGGCGCTCGCGGAGGAGGCGGCGCGGTGGTTGTAGAGGAGGCGCGCCAGAGAGAGGAAGGAGAGGAGGGGCGCGCTGGGCAGGCTGGGAATGGGCCGCGCAGGGGAGAGGGAGAGTGGGCTGGCGGGGAGGGAGGAGAGAGGGAGTGGGAGAGGGAGAGAGGCCCAGTAGAATTGAGAATTTCCTTTTTATTCTTTATTTCTTTCTTTCTATTTCTTTTAATTCTTTTCTTTATTTCCAAAAATTCTTGATTAATTATTTATTCATGCAATATTTATTTAATTGATTTTCATTGACATGAAATGATATGGATGCAACCTTAGCAATTTATTTGAAAAAAAATTCATTCTAATCTAAATTGTGAAATGCATTTAAAATTTTGAAATTTTACTATTTTGGAATTGTTGAATTTTTTAGGTTGTTACATTGCTTATCAAATCTTAAGAAGAATCCAGATGCGAATAACGATAAGACTCAAAGATCAGCAACAAACACGACTCCAAAGATTAGCAATCAGCACGGATATAGCACAAGACCGTGCTATCCTTGATGAGGTCACTTTTTCATTTTTATTTCAAATTTTCACTATTTTACTCTTGATCAGAGGTATAAAAATAGGAACACCGAGAAGTTTCATAGTGATCTACTAGAAGATGTGTTCTCTGCAAATTCATGAAGGTGTCTAAAATTGACTGCTAAAACTAGTAAAGTCACAAAGGTCCTCTTCCACAAATTTGTCCTCAAAAATGTTTTCCAACATTGAAAGCAAGGAAAGCCAAATGTGTCTTTTCGTTCTGAGAATTTGGAAAAAAAAATATGCACCCGATTTCGAGTCCGTATGCAAAAGTTATGCTCGTTTTACTGAAGGGTGCCCGAGATACGTTTTGGAGGGTGTGAAACACAATCAGGATGAAATTGGGTGGTGATTTTGTGGATAATTCGGCAGCGGAAAATAATGGAAAGGTGGATCTATTTGTGGTCGAAATATGGGGTGGGTGGGTGGGATAAAATTTGGATGCAAAAGACTAAAAAATATATGTGACATGATAACAGTGCTGAGCATGATAACAAATGAACGATGTAGAAACACCTGGATTAAAAAAATTAAAATCCAGCAACTAAAACACAACTAAGGACACAAACTCAACACTATAGACTTTGAAAAAAATTATGCATTGGCTAAACACGGCTTGGACAGGGGGAACACCTAACGATCTACTATTTTTTCTGCTGGCTTTTTTGTGGACGATAGGATGAATGCAAAATTGACAAGGATAGCTGTGAACCTGACGGTATAACTAATGCTCTGATTACCACTTGATGTGTACGTGGTTCCAGATCCTCATCAAGTCGTGGTAACTCTCGATTTGGTGAAGATACGATACACAATCGATCAGGCCTCAAATCAACATGATTCGAACCCCGCAATCGCAGCACTACTTCTCCACTAGTTATAACCTATGCACACATGATTGACCTCACCAAGATGGCTAATCTTAGCTTGTGAATTGAAGAACACAATCGAGAACAAGGAAGAACGCAACTCAGTGGTAAACAACAAACCATCAAACGACGAAACTGTTTGATAACAGATGAAACTAAGCAAAAATCTAAGGCTAATGACGGTGGCTACTAATTATATAGAGTTTAGGGTAGCCGTAGGGGGCAAACCCTAATACTAATGGGCCTAGGAAACGACCCAAAGGTCAAAAGATAGTGTTGCAGCACCAGGGCAGTTTCTGGATGTCATTTTATTTTAACTATTCCTGCTGACTCCGATCAAATTTGGAAATGAGATTGGTGATGTTAGAAAGGTTATTTTCTTACCTTTCCATCCATTTCTAGAACGTTGAAAACACATGCATTTCAGATGTGACTTGGGTGACCGTTTTTAGTGCGGATTGCTCTTGGAATTTGGAGGTAACTCGACTCCGAGTTAGATTGAATCTCCTCTGGTGTTCAACATGCCTTGATGGTCTTGAAAATCTCTAAGTCCTTCTTTATGCTTTTTTTACCCTCTCCAATGTTTCTAATCATGATAATGTCATTAGGTAGCAATCTACTCTCAAAGGAATGAAGACATGAGTTTAGGAACAAGCTCACCTCTAAATTCAATTGTCGTGCACGAGCTTTTGTTATTGGACTCTCTATAGTAGGTGCAGGAGGGTTGTGTGTATCCAATAAAGGGATGTCCTTATCACTAGCTTCCTCCTCTCTATATGCTTCCTCGATGTCATCTTTTTGTGTGATTATATGACAAAGGGGGATAGAGTTCTACAAACAAGAGGGATGAGTTTTGAAAAGGAAGACAAAGGGGGACAACTCATTTTTTATAGGTGAGTTATCAAGGTAAGAGGTAAGTTTTCTTGCATCATGTGTTCTTGCAAGATATGCTTCTTTCTTCTATCCTTTGATATCATCTTGTATGAGATTGGTTGTAAGCATTACGGTTGTCAGCAATCACTAAAAAGGGGAAAATTGTTAGCTTCATGACCTTAAGTCCCGTAAAAGGTATGAATAGATTTTGGTGATTGAGTGAGCACCATAGGTAACGGTTGAGATTGTAGGTACCATCCTACATTTTCTACATCAGCATGGTGTGCTTCCTCGATGGATGATAAAGATGATCCTAAGTCGAGGTGTATTGGGAGTTGGAGGAGGAATAGCTAAAGGGTCCATAGGTTCGTTGGTACTATTAAGGGGAGTCAAGTCATTTGTTCGTTGGTACTATGAGTGCTCTTAGTTACCTTAGAATCACTGAAGATAGTAGAGGAAGCAAAGCAAGTGAAGTCGAAGTAAAGTTGAAGATGAAGCCTCAGTTTTATACTTTAGTAAGAGTCACTGGACAATCTGGTGCGGTTGCTGGATAGTTCAGTGAGCTAGAAGATGTAAAGTCTAGAAGAGATACTTTCTAGAGTCAAGGTGAATAAGTCACCAGACAGTCCGGTGGGTCAGTGATCTGATAGTCTAGTGGGTTAGTGACTGGACAGTCCAATGCCCCTAAAGACAAATTCCAGAAGAGGCGTCTTTGAAGGTCAAAAGTGACAGTCCGATGAAGGTATGTACCAGACAGTCCGGTGTCATATGGAATGGATTTCAGAGAGTGTGTTTCTTTAGTTTGCTAAAAGATGGAGTCACCGGACAGTCCAATGGTGCACCAGATAGTCCGATGTGAAGAGTCACCAGACAGTGCGGTGTCTGGGAAAAGCAGTCAGCTTTATGACATTACATTCCAACGGTTGTTTCTAGGCTTAGAGCCTATTTAAACTATGAAGGGGATGTTTTCCAGCGTGCATGAGGTCTGAATTGCTGGTGCAAACTTGTGAGATGATAAGAGACATCAAGGAGAGAGTACAGGTCAAGATTTGAGATCTTTGGTGCCTGTAAGAGAGTGAATAGGAGCATTCATATACTTCTAGAGTTTCTGGTGCTTTGAGACGAGTGGTTTTTTTAGTTTGACAGCTTAGACCGGTTAAGAGTCGGTAGTTGAGGTTCCGAGAAGATTATGGAAGATGATGCCAAGTTTGTGAGTGGTTTCAAGTCCCTCGCTGAAAAGTGACACCAAGAGGGAGCGCTCGAACGTTGGAGGCTTGCTCTTGTGAGTGGGTATTATTTGCTAAAGCTGGGATCACCAATGACTTCACTCCGAGAGTGAAGCGTATCCTAGAGAGAACCATTATGGGAACGACGAGAGGGATCGGTACTCCGACGGGAGTATTTCAATGAGGATTAGGAGAAAGCGCCAACCTTTCAAGACCGTGGGAAAAAAACATTGAACAGTCTCTTGACTCTTTATCTTTGCTTTCCACATTTCATTCTCGTTGAGTAGGGTTATAGTTGCTTTACAATTCCTGTCGGTGGCTATCGTGCTAGTGCTTGCTTGTTGTCCTTTTCATTCCATTAGCATTGTTAGGGGGTCTTAGCCTACTTGAATTGCTTAGATTGTTCTTGTTGTGATCAAATCTTGAAGTTTTAAGTTTGTAGCAAAATTAAGTTCTATAAGTCCACCGATTCAACCCTCCTACTCGGTGTCCTTAGTCCTTTCAACTATCCACACACGCACGCACACATACAGCGAAAGGTTCACATCAATATCATTGTAACGTCCCGCGTCTAAAGTCCGCTTACCGTCCAGCTCCCAAGGGGAATGGCCTCACGCATTTGTGCATAGCACCCATCTTACACATTCGACCTTGCTTCCTGTAAAAGAGTGAACTCGAAAGTGCTATGGTTGGAACAACTGGGGTTATAAGCTAGCCGTTACCACACTAAACAATCAAGGTGGAACTAATCCCACCTATTCACTTCAATTCAAATCTGGGCCATTAAGATCCAACCACACCCTACAACTACAGGCTTCTAATGGGCTAAGGTGTTACACCCAATGGCTGAAACAATATTTGTTGATATGGCACAATATGGGCTCAAAAAAGCCCCAAATCCTTGTTCAAGTTTGTCTATTAAATATATAGAAAGAAGGATTAGGAGTCTGTTTGGACACGCCTTTTTGCATCACAACCATAATAAAAAATATGGGTCCTATTTTTGTCTTTTACAATGTGGCCTCCGGCCTCGTATACTCTTTCCATCCCCTCGGGCACCAAATATCAGCTCCACTATTGTTGGTGCCTCATCGGCATAGAAGAATTTACGTATTTGGAGAGGGATTTATTCGCACTTCTTGTGGATGTGGCCTAGTCTATGGAAGACTCAGAGAGTTAACCTGGTTCGGGCCACCACGGAGGTATAATACCCTACGTCCAGGGGTGAGAGTGGATTGTATTAGCTCAAAAAGGGGTGAGAGTGGATTGTATTAGCTCAAAAAGGGATTACAATAATCATAGAGTTCCAGCGTGGGCAAGAACCCTAGAACGTGTGCATGTGGTGTATATGTCTGTGTGTTCATCGTGTGTCTAAGGCCCCTAGCGTGCCCTTATATAGGGGTCAGGCCTGGGTTACATGACTAGGATTCTACGAAACTGGACGGCCTCCTGACGGATGGGACTGTAAGCATCTCAGAGTTTATTCTTTGACAGCTTCTGGGTGCCAGATCAACTTGTCGATGTCCTCTCTATCCTTTCCCAGCACAGGAGTTACAAAAGTAGCTTTTTCATTTGCTGCATAGTTGTCAGAAATCTCTGTGCCTATCGGGGGTTGGTTGCTGAGGCGGTGTTAGACCCTGGGGGGATCAGACGCGTAAGGTGGTTCCCGACCCTTGGATGGCCGGGTTTTGTCATCATGCGGCCCCGACCCTCGGATGGTCAGGCCAGGTCATCAAGCGAGTCTAATCCTCGACGACCAGATGCTATCATCGGGTGATCCCTACCCTCAGGTGGTCTGGCTGACTCTTCGGGGCTTAGCGTGGTGAAGTCGTTTGCAGGATGTGGCTGAGCCCACAGCCATAATTCATAGCGGAGCCTTCGTATTTAATTTGGGGCCGTAGGTACCCGAGCTATATGATCTCGATAGTAGCCCCTGAGCCTTGCACCGTTTGCAATATCCATTAAGGCATCATGGGGCTGAATCATTGGTGGTCTTCATGCTTCGATGTCGATCTTTGATAGTTGATCCTGCAGGTGCGCACAAGCGCGCTCGTCGGGCGTAGCCCCCGAGCCCCCAAGCGATCCAAAGGGTTGGCCAGGGGTTCATTCTTCAAGTTGGATTTTGGGGCAAAAACATCCCCTTCGCAACTGTCTTGCTGGGGTCGGATAGCAGAGGTTTGGGTTTCCTGACTGTCGGGGGACAGGGACGGCTTTGTTCGCTATCGGCATCCAAAATTAGTGCCTAGAATGGGAAGGTCAGACTAGTCAGATTTCATGATCAACAGTGCGCCTAGGTCCGACCAAACCAAATGGTCGGATTCCATGATGGGTGCAACGAGCACGGGTTGGACCAGACGGTCTGGTCGCAGTCCTTCTTGCTCGGGTGGTCGGGTTCTGGTTTCGCAGAACACTTAGAAAAAATCAGGAACAGGCCTGACAAATGGACGGCCCCACTGCATCCGCGTCGATGGCAGATATCGACCCTGGGAATTTTAACCGTCAGGCCAATCAGACGGTCGAGGTGTGTTGATCGAGCGGCTGAGGGAGTGCGTTATTTCACGCAGACACATCCCATTGAAATGGCATCTGCCAGGCATTTAGTAAGGTGGTAAGCGCATGCGCTCACATCTGGACGACGGAGGCCACAATGCACTGCTCAGGCCCACCCATCAGCGAGCAAGGAGTCAAAACTGTTGGTGCCCAACGGCTCGAGCACCCATCATGATAAGTAAAGGTGGCAGTTGCGTCGTGAGTCTGGGGTCGTGGGGGGCGGAACCGCTCACCTTCCCTGACGTAAAAGGGACACGGGACGGGGATTTTGAAATTGACCTCGCCATTTGCTTCCTTCGCTCTTGCGCTCGAGTTTGCCGTCACCGTCGTTGTTGTTGTCACCATTGTGTTTGCGCCTTCGCTCGACTCCGCTCTCGCACTCACGCTCATTGCCATCACCGTTCGGGCTCGCATTCGAGTTGGTGCGTGCACGCATCTTTTTCGCCATCATCTTCATCTCGTTGCCGTCGTCATCGCCGCCATGTCTACTGTGTGGAAGAAATGGTCCACCACCGTGGAGATGCTCGAATCCTACGAACACGCAGGCCTCCTCCCGTTGAGGGCGGTCGTCAACTGGCAACCGGCGACGGGCGAGCAGGCACCAACGCGGTCGAACAACCAGATCGTGAGCTTCGCCTCCCGCCACGAGCGTGGGCTCGCACTGCCTGGCTCCAGCTTCTTTCGCAGCCTACTCTTCTACTACGAGGCCTACCTCCACCACCTCAACCCGAACGGGCTGCTGCAGATTGCCACCTTCGTTCCGTTGGGCAAGGCGTTCCTCAAGATTTCACCGCACTTCGCACTATGGAGGCATTTCTTCCGCATCGTTCGATTGCCCGGCGATGTCGGCGCCAGGCAGCGCGTTGGGGGCACCCAGATTCAACTCCATAGCGCGTGGCGAAGTACATCCGAGTGCTGCTCAAGATGTCGCTGAAGGGGTGGAGCGATGAGTGGTTCTACATCGACAACATCGCTCCAGAGCTACTTCCACGATGAGCCCGCCGAGATCCACGGCGAGTGGTCCGCTATGCCGTTGGTCGCCAAGCGGGGGCGCTGACGCCGCTCCTTCAACAAATCGAATAGCTTTGGGCTGCTGGGCTGAACGGTGTCACGGTGATCGTGATGTTTGTGCGACATCGCATCCAGCCAGTCCGCCTCCAAGCCCGGTGCCTCTCCGACTACACCAGGCCCCTCGATGATACTCGCGAGGTGGTCGGGGGGGGGGGGGGGGAGCTGTCAAAGAGGAACCTTGCAAACCAGTGGGCGCGCCTGCTGGAGGGCGACATCACCACTGATCTTGTCAGCGGATCGGCACCGTTGGACAGGGACCAGTCGCGCCACCTCGTAAGTCAATTCCTTGTAGGGTCTTGACCGTTGAATTGCGTAGCATTGTTGTAGTCAGTCGTCGTTCGTGTTGTAGGCTTGAACTTGTTGTTGTCATAGCAGGTGGACATCGTTGCTTCACCTATTCTAGCGACGTCGGCCCTGGCCCTGTTCGGCATGGACCTGATTGACCCAGACATGATCAGGTCAAGTGCGGCGGGCGCAGCCGTCATCATCAAGGGTGGCCACCCCGGCGGTGCAAGAGCCGGGAAGGGGGTTTGAGACAACCCCATCCGGAGGGTCAGTCGTCACTGCGAGCGGTGTGTCAGGCGCTTTGACTTGAACCTCTGCAGCCGCTAGGTCGGCTGTGGCCCCGTCGGGCGGAGTCATCTACCTGGAGGACTCTGAGTCCTCCGCCGATACACCGCAGCTGACCTGTCGCCGCTGGAGGGCAATAGATGACGCCCCCGGGTCCCCAGCCAAGAGGGTGAGGCCCGATGCCCCGAGTGACATTGTTGTCGCCGACCCGGCCGTCCTCCGCATCCCTCCTACGGTCAGAGTGGGAACTTCATGTGTTCCAAGCACTGGCCAGCAGACGTCAGGCAAGAATCGCCCTCTCCCGACCCGGCAGTCAAAGGCGTAAGTTCCAGCACTTAAGTTTGATTATTGAAATAACTCAGTTTTTATTCGAGTATTGAACTTAGCTTGTTTGTTTGGACGGGACCTCGACATCGCCGGCCACCTCTGCCTCCGCGGCTGACGTGGGAGGGTCCGTCCCTCTGGCAGCGGTGTGCTCTGCAACGCCACCCCCACCAACACCAATGCAAGACGAGCCAGCTGATGCACAGGCAGGTGAAGAAGTCATTCTGCTATCGCCTCCCTGGACCGCTGGCATCGAGGGCCAAGAGGAGGCGGTAGTTGAGAAGGAAGAGACATTTGTTTGCTTCATGACCTTGAAAGTCCCCTAAAAGGTATAAATTAATTTTGATGATTGAATGAACACTGTAGCATCCCACCTTAAAATGAGGGGTTTACTGTTCAAGATCAATATCAGGTGACAACTCGACAAAGCGATAGTCCAAAAGTACATACAAGCACATATAAAATAGAGTACAAACTGAATTTTAGTGTTATTACAACTTAGGTTCTGGTTGAGTGTACAAAAAAGGTTCAAAATTCGATTACATAGTAGAAGCAAGACAACACGACGATACATAACTTAAAATGAAACTATGTCAGCCCATAAACATGATTTTATCCCTCCTGGCCAGAGGATAGTGATGCGGGAACCCACTCAATTGACCAATCCTTTGGGGGTTCACCTTCCCACACCACCTTCCCACAACAATCACAATAATCCGCATGAGGCATACCTGGGTTGAGCAATGTTAGCATACTCAACAACAAAGTCAGTTCTAGCAGCGATGTCCTGAGCATCAGCCTCCTCTGCGTTTCTGCACAATACCGACGATGAACGGAGACGGACAACCGGAGTTCGGCGGCGTATGGTGAGGCCTGAGGTATGATTTTTCTTGGTATTCTTTCACGGAGACCTTCACAGGTCTGTGGGGAAGGGCGGCATGGCTACTGAAGTCAATGGAGATGCTCGGAAGGGCAATGCCACCGTCAGGGGCTGCACGTTCATTTCGGCGCCATCCATGACATCGTGAACTGCATTTAGGAGGATGAATTTAGCGCTGAGCCGACTATGGTGCAAAAAATTGGGTTTTTGGGAAATACTTTCGATTCACGCTGCTCGCTGCAAGAATGGGAGAATGGATGTTTGGTGGGGCTCCGGCACTCCCATGTGCAGCTCCTCTTGGAGAAGCTCGGCCTTGGGTACAGCAATGATTGTGGCGAACTCGACTCGGCCATCAATGGAGGAAAAGGAGGCCTGTTCGAGAGAAAAGAGAAGCTTCTAGGGTTTGGACATGCCAAGACGCTTTATATGGCAGCTGGATGAGAGAGGAGGGGCTCGGCAAGCCAGGCATCTGCTGCCATGCCGCCAAATGCTGCCCACGCTGCCCAATCTGGAGGAGGAGTTAGACAGGGCATGGCTGACCGCTCCCACGACTGGTCTGATGAGCTTAACGTTTAAGCATTTTGAGGATAGAAAAAGGAAGCACAAACTAACTTTTATTAGTTCGCAACTTAGTATAGTAGTTCCTTAACATGTTCTCTACAATATAAATCTCATGCACAGGTTTCCACAAAGGGAGGTGGAAGATACGGAATTTTGAAAATGGTTAACTGATAAGGAGACTTCTAAAATCTGCCGGAAGCAGATCACTTAATCATCTTCTGTGGTCTGAAAGAAATATCTCCCAAACATCCAACAATATGAAACTTATCAGGGCAATAGAAAATTTATCGATCAATAACTTAGGTTTTGGGCTCAAGTTGAGATTCGAAATAGAATTCACGTTGCAAAATTTTGAGAACAGCAAGCATTAAGGAATGGCAGTTTAATTGGGTTTCTCTTCAGTTTAACTGAAACTTGTTAATTTTTTGTAAATTCCATAATGTTAATCACTTTCAAGTAAGACCTTTATTTCTCATATTCCAAAAACTTTTATTTTGAAAAGTTTGAAATGTCACTTTTAAATTTCAAGTTAAATTCAAATTTGCATTACTGAATTTAATTCCTTTATTTAATCCCTTGAACTTGAATTTCTAACTATCGAATTCATTCAATTTTGTTTTGAGTTTGAGAAATGTGGGATGTTACAAACACTATATGTAACTGTTGTGATTTTAGGTACCACCTCGCTCATTCTACATCAACATAGTGGACTTCCTCGGTGGATGACAAGGACAAACCCAAGAAAAGAAGTTTTCGGACGTTGGAGGACTAGCTAGAGAGTCCATAGAAACATAGGTACTATTAAGGGGGTAAGGTCATTTGTCTCCTGTCATACAAGTGTTAGAGTGTGTGAATGCTCCTTAGATCCTCAAAGAGCACTGAATATGGCAGAGGAAGTGAAGACGAAGACCGAAGATCAAGTTCCGTCGAAGAAGTAGTCAACGGACAGTCCAGTGAGGTCGCTGAACAGTCCGATGAGCCAGGACTTCGGACTCTAGAGAGAGGTACTCTCTGGAGTTGCTGCAGAGAAGACATCGGACAGTCCAATGTGTCACTCACCGAGCAGTCCAGTGAAGTCAAAGTTGAAGTCCAGAGAAGATGTCTCTGGCAGTCCAAAAGAGAAAGTCATTGGAAAGTCCGGTGTCCTATGGAATAGACTCTAGAGAGGGTGTTTGTCTAGCCGAGGAGGAAGAAGGGTCACCGGACAGTCTGGTGGTCCAGTCATCGGATAGTCCGATGTTGCATAAAGCAGTCAACTTTATGACATCATGTTCCAAAGGTTGTTTCTGGGCTTGGAGCCTATTTAATCTGGAGAGAGATATTTTACCATGTGCCTGCAGTCTGAGAAGCTAGAGGAAACTTGTGAGAAGCCAAGGGACACCACCAAGAGAGCACATTGTAAGATTGGAGATCTTTGGTGCTAGTAGGAGAGTAATAGGGAGCATTCATACACTTCTAGAGCTTGTAGGGTTTGAGAGGAGTGATCTTTGCCTATTACTCTTGGAGTGGGCAGCTTAGATCGGCTAGGTGTCGGTGATCGAGTTTTCGAGAAGATTGTGGAAGACATTGCTAAATTCGTATGCTGTTTCAGGTCCCTTGCTCAAAAGAGACACCAAGAGAGAGCACTCGAGCCTTGTAGGCTTGCTCTAGCGCTTGGGTATTGTGTGCGACAGTCGGACCGTTGGTGACTTCACTCTGGTAGTGAAGCGTACCTTTGTGAGCATCGTTTGAGAAATGACGGGAGGAACCAAGACTCTGACAGGAGTGGCTCAACGAAGATTAAGAGAAGGCGCCTACCTTCTAAGAGCTTGAAAAAAATCACAAAGCACTCTCTATCTCACTCTTTTTACTTACCGCATTTACTTACCATTGAGTAGTATGATAGGTTGTTCTTTGATTCCTCTTGGTGGCTATCGTGTTAATGCTTGCTTGTTGTTATTATCTTATTCCACTAGCATTGTTAGGGTCTTGGCCTATTAGACTTGCATAGGTTTGCTTCCGCTAGGATCGAGTCTTATAGTTTAAGTTCGTAGCAAAATTATTGCTATAAGTCCACCGATTCAAGCCCCTTTTCGGTGTTCTTGATCTTTACAAGTGGTATCAGAGCTAAGTGCTCATTTTCGGGCTTTATCGCCACGAGTAAGGATGTCGAATGGGATGGAGACTCCACCGGTATTCGATGGAGATGATTACTCGTATTAAAAGGCACACATGAAAGCCTACCTAGAGTCAATCGACGAAAAGTGTGGCATGTGACTAAGAATGCTACGAATGAGAATAAGAGATTTGATCCCATTTTCATTAAATTCAATGCTAAGGCCAAGAATACTATGTTTGGATGCATATCCAAAAATTTGTTCTCTAGGATCAATGCATCATCAACCGCGCATGAAATTTAGATGCAATTGCAAAACATTCATTAAGGCTCCTCCAAGGCCAAGGAAGAGCGTTATTATGTTCTCAAGAAAAAATATGATTCTGTCACCATGCTACCACATGAAAAAGCTAATGATATTTATTCTTGATTGCATGTAGTGGTGGAGGAAATCAACGCCATGGGCCTCAAGAACAAAATTGATGATATTAAGATCATAAGAAAGCTCTTCAGGATGTTGCCGCCATGCTATAACTCCATTGTCACATGTCTCTTCCAAGCCAACTTGGCTACTCTCTCTGTTGCTGTTATGCTCGGCAAGCTCATGGCATATAAGGTGTATATGTTGAGCACCTTTGCCGACACTCAATTGCCCAAGAATTTTGCCCTTCAAATTGAATAATCTCCCAATGGCACGAACAAGAAGAAGAAGGTGGAGAAAGATGAGGATGAGGATAGTGACAATGAGGACCTTGCGCTCTTGATGAAGAAGCTATTTCGCAAGGGAAGGCCCTCATCTTCCAAGAGGTACTCTGGGTGCTTCAATTGTTGCAGGAAAGGTCATTTTGCTAAGGAGTGTCCCAAGCACAAGAAGGAGAGCAAGAAGGAAGCATCTAGTGAGAGAGAAGACAAAGAACACAAGCTAAAGAGAAGTTCAAGAAGAAGTTCTTTGTCAAGAGGGAGAGCAAGAGCAAGGATAAGAAGAAGTCCCCGCACAAAGCATACATTGTTAGTGAGTGGCTCACCGATGATGATGATTCAGACTCTTCATCTTCTAGTGAAGAAGAGCTCGTGGGTATCTCAATGAGAAGCTCCACCAATGAGCTACCACCACCTCCACTTTCTTTGATGGCCCGAAGTTGTGAGGGCTATATGGATGAGGATGATCTTGAAGAAGAGGAGGACTATGATGATGAAGATGATGGACTGAGCTACAATGATCTAGTCCTCTTCTTTTAGAATGCCAATTAGACCATCATCAAGAAGATCAAGAAGATCGAGGTGGTGACAAAGGAGCATGAAGTAGCGGTATTTTGAGTTCGAGAGCTTGAGGGGGAGCTCAATGCACTCAAGCACTCTTATGGTGTTTTGGATGAGTCTTATGAGGCTCTCAAAGAGAAGCACGTAGAGGTAAGTGAGAAGCATGAGGCATTGGTGTGCTCTCATAAAGCTCTTAATCTTGACTCTCTATTTAACTCTCCTAAGCATTTAAATGAAGCTTCTACTTCTTGTGATCTAATCCTCTCTAAGGAGAGTATTACTCTTGAGCTATCTATTTTGAAGGAATACACCAAGCTCAAGGAGGAGAGAGGCCGTGATGGATGCATTCGAGCGGCTCACTAGAGGAAGGCAAATTCAAAAGAAAATCCTAAGCAAGAACCTCATCAACAACCACGATCACAAAGGCTTAGGATCATATCCTTTCTCTATCAACATCATTGGCAACTAAGATGAGATCTCCGAATGGATAGTCCCGCTCATGGCGGATGACTACTATTGTGAGAAGTGTTGCTTTGATGGTCACTGCTCTAAAGATTGTCCGAAGGTGAGTGTGTCTAAGATTATGCCTAACGCTAACCTTTTCCACGCGGATGTGCACTACAAGCTTTTCAGGGACAAAGATGAAAAAGTGAAGACCGTGAGGGGGCCTAGGTGGTGGACCGTGAAGCGAATTGAAGATTTTTTAAGTCCACCGCATGTTGATTGAGATACAACGGCAATCTACTCTTCGAAGAGGTTATCCTTGTACATAGGAGAGTAAGTTTCTTTTCTTGTCTTGCATGGTAGTTAAGACTCCTCCGTGGACTAGATGTTTGCACTATCATGCATCATATGTAAAAAGATAAAAGAAAAGAACAAAAAAATAGATCGGTGCCTAACCACCTTAAGATATCCATATGCATGGGGGTAGAGTTTGAGAAGGTGGTTTGCCTATCTAAAGGCAAAGCGGCAGGCATTAGATGGGTCAAACTTGGCACCGAATAGGTTTTTTTATGCAATGTCTTTAATTTGCTTGCATCTACATTGCATGCTTTAAATTCTCTTGCATTAGCTAGGTTGTTTGCATGCATTGCATATAGAAACCACGGAGGAGGCGTGTTACTCTATGGAGAAAGGGGCTACATTGTCTATATGGATTCACATACTCCACAAAGAGTAACCAAAGCAATTGTTGAGCTTCATGCCCATTGAACCCTGTGCTTAATGGTCTCTAACATCCATTTACGTGGATCGTGAACAAGGGTTCATACATTTCCTTTTTGGAGCCTCCTTCTCGCATTAGTTTTTATCACTCAATCTTAATTACGATTTGCAAAAATGCTAAACTATTCAGGAGTTATCTATTAGAGTGTTTGAGAATTCCCTTTTTAGACAAGTGTTGTGTTTATTTGGTTCTTTGGTGAGAACACTTGAAGTCTAGAAAGAATTCTTTGGTTCTACAATTCTTTGAGGTCACTAGACAGTCCGATGCCTTCACCGAATAGTCCGGTGATTGTAATCTTTGAACTGAGTGATCTACAGATTCAAACAGTCACCAAACATTTCGTCGGATTCACCAGATTGTCTGGTGATTGGAAGATGAAGTGGATGCTTCTCTGGAATCGGTTCTCGACAGACACCGAACAATCCAGTGTTTTGAAGTCACCGGAAAAATTATAGGGACCGGATAGTCCCGAGATCTCTTCTATCAGCGAAATCTCGGCCATCCATTTTCTTTGAAATCAAATCCGGACATTAATTTGTTTTCATCTAATGTGCATGTGTTCCTTCTTGATTCATACCAAAACTCGTGCGTTTCAGTCGACCGCCGACCGATCGCCGCCGATAGTCGCCCGCACTGCTATCTGTCGCCCGCGACGTCGTCCGTCGCAGCCGTGCACTCTGCCTCCGGCCACCCGCCATCACGACTCCCTGCTCCGGCCCTCGCATCGCCCTGCCTCGTCTCGCGTGTGCTTGCCCTAGTTCGCCTAAGCGTCGTCACCCCTGCATGTCGCCGCGGTGCCCCGTGCCACCGCTCGCCGCCAAGTCTTGCACCGCCCCCTCACCAGTCCAGTGAGCGCCGCCCTTTTCTCGAGGTTGTCTCACCGTGTGCTTTCCCTGTCGTCACCTCGCGCTCCACCAAAACCATCGAGGGTTTTAATCTTAGTTTTGATGGTTGATCTTTTGGCAATCTCTTCGGCAATTTTTGGCTACTTTCCGCGGGGTATTGAGTTCTATCACTTCCATTTCATCGAAAATGCCCTGCAGGCCTTGTTTGTTAATTAATTGTGCAAATTGGTATTATAGCTTAAAGGTCTCACCTTTTATTGCCAATTGAAGTGATTAATTGACAAATTCTTGTACTTAGTGCCATATTGAGGTTATCTTTTACATATTTTAGTATAGCACTGAGTCTCCTGTCACTAGTGTCACAATTTGGATGTATTGCTATTATATGAATTGTGGCATTAGTCTATCGATATCACCGTTGTGCTTATTTGCTCTATTTAATCGGTGATATATCTTTGATTCCACCGCTAGGACTTCATTTTGACTCGCTCACCTTTTGTGCTTACAACCTATATTTTATTCTTATGTGGTGCAGTGACAGTTGGACAGTGGATCAGGTCAGAGGACAGAAGCAGTTTTCAGTAGTTTCTATGGCAGCCTAGAATCTCTTGGACGTGTGAAGAGCCAAGCTCTTAATCCTATCTTGTTGAGTCAGCTGGTCAGTGGTTCTAGCAGTTGATCTTTCAGAGACAGTTGACAAAATAGGCAGGTAGAGATCATCCTCAGAGGAGAAGGGGAAGGGCAAGGCAGTTGAGCAGGAGAAGAAGAAGAAGAAGAAGAAGAAGAAGAAGAAGAAGCGAAGGACAGTGACCCAGAGTGGGACCATGCACTAGCAGCGATAGATGTGGACCCACCGCCACATAGGAGGTTAGGAGCTTTGAGGATTGGAGGATCAGAGTCCCAGGGGCTGTTGAGGAGGTCGACCCGTCGAAGAGTGGTGACCAGTCCTCTTGTAGCAGAGGTGCAGCCACAGAGAACTTCTGCTAGTAGGCAGTTGAGAACCACAGAGGTAGAGGCAGCCCAGAGGAGTTCACAGCGGAGGTCACAGAGGTGCCCTCATCAGAGATCTGGGGTCTGCGAGGTGTGCATTGCCACAGCCGAGAGAGCTCGTCGGGCCATGGACAGGAATGCAGTGGTTGAGGTTGACTTGCTGAAGTTGAAGGGCCCGACCATCAAGGCCAAGAGGAGAGTGGACTACACAGCTTGGGTCCCCGCTAGCAGATATGTAGATGCTGGACAGTTTGGGACAGTTCTCCAACGGAGGATCTTTGAGGCCTACAGAAGGCAGCTATTCACTAAGGGCAAGAGCTCAGCGTTTACTGTACATCACCACTGTTCTTTAGAGGTACTGAGCAGAGGAGCTGGGGTTGACATGGAGGAGCATATCTCTTATCTTTTAGGCTTGTCAGATTTAGTCACCTAGCCCTTGAGGTATAGCGAGGGTATTGTACTTGAGTTCTATGCCTCACTGTGGATCTCCCCAAATCGCTCATACTTCTGGTTTATGTACTGAGGGGAGCTACACAGATTCGAGAGGGTGACGTCTTGACAGCACTTGAGTTTGTATCTTCAGAGACTCGGATCCATGCACTAGCCCATCCAGATTTCTCTCCGCTGTTCAAACCATTTGGAGGGATGGAGCACTACTTGAGGCACCCTCTACGCTTGACATACGAGACACGTGTATTAAGAGGGATGCTAAGGAAGTCTATTGTGCCATGGGCTGGCTACAGAGAGCGGGTGATCATTTTACACCAGTGGCTGTTATGTTTTTTGCTGAGGCACGAGCACTTTGATTTGACAGATCTGTTGTTAGCTCAGATTGAGGATGTGATCTATGAGGGGATTGGAGCACGCAGTTACCTATAGCCTCGTACATTTGTGTGATGCTGAGGAGAGCTGGGGTTATGACTGAGGAGTACGCAGCATTACCAGAGACTACCACCGCCTTTAGTCCAACAGAGCCATCCGACTCCAGGGTTTTTCGAGTGTCTGCTTCTTAGGGCACCCCTGGAGGAGAGGAGACCACAGCCCCGAAGGAGGTTGAGACTGAGGCTCCGAAGGGAGCACAGCCGAGAGCTGGGAGCATTGAGGCTCCAGGTCAAACCGAGACTCTGACCTCTCATACCACGCTTGACCTGCACTTGTTGCCAGGTTGGACGCTATTCAGGCAGAGCAGGCATAGCAGAGGAGGTACCAAGAGGAGCAGGATGAGCAGATAAACCGAGAGAGGGCCGAGTTTGAGAAGAGGATCTGACTCGAGCGCCTTCAAATTGAGGAGCGGCTTCAGATGGAGAGAGAGCTCATAGAGGAGAGGAGACGGCAGGACATGGAGTTCTATAAGAGGTCGCAGCGCTCTCAGTTGGAGATGGTAGCGGCCATATCTTGTAAGTCTATCGGCTTCGAAGCTATCATGTCTTATCTCCAGGGGTTTGGTACGCCACCTCTTCCTATGTTTTCGACGACTATGCTACTGGGACCCCTGCCTTCATAGCTCCAGCCCATAGTACCTCAGCCTCAGTATTTTACAGTGCCAGCATTCACATCTGAGTTACAGAGCCAGAGCCAGCAGCAGACCACATTCTCTACACTGCTCTCAACCTCGCTTTCTCCATTTATACCTTTTGGGGCAGCCAGCACAGCCACAACTAGTGGAGGAGTTATTGTACCTGTCACTTCATCTTAGTTCTCCCCCAATTTCTTCGTACTCCATATCGGTTCTATTTGCTTCAGCTGAGCCCCGAGTGTCAGTACCGACATTGAAGTCCGAGACAGCAGTCAGTAGTTTTCCGCTTGCTCTGAGAGTTCTTTCTTTCGAGGGTACCACTGCTAAGTCAGTTTTGACAGAGCCAACGCTCGAGGCTTCAGAGACAAAGCCTGCAGCCACCACAGCCGAGCAGCCTAGTGTTTTAGATGCAGCTATCCTGGTCGAGGCCAAATACGCAGCAGAGAAGGCAGCTTAGGCCCTTGCCAGTGCATTTGATGATGTTGAGCAGCCAGGAGAGGATCAGTCAGCAGCAGCAGCTCAGCCAGCAGAGGAGCAGCCTTCGATAGTCACTACACCCAGCTCTTTAGCCGCGCAGGATTTGATCTTCTATAAGAGTTTGGGTGAGAGACATGAGTGTATCGCTTTGAGGGCTAGCTATCTAGGGGAGGCCGTGGATTGGTAGCTACGGTTTTAGACTCATGTTTGGTGGATTTCTTGGATCTTTTCGTGACATTTTGATGAACTCATTTTTTATTCGACTCTTTTAGCTCATTGAAAGGCGCTTGGTTTTGGTCTAATCCCGTGGATTCATTTGTATGGCTCTTGTCTTGTGATTGTTTTGCAGGTTCATTCGTGCATGTGCGCTCCCGATCTATACTCTGTCGTGCACGTACCTTTGTCTATCCTACGTTCTCCCTCTCTATTTGCTTCTTCGGTGGCATTTTTTTGATGATTAGATTACAGAGGGTGTAAGCCATAAAAAAACCTTGAAGTGATCTCTTGGCCTCTACACAAAAGAAAGTGCACAAGTGCACAGCTGGCACGAGCGTAATGGAGATTCTTGAGTCCACCTGGAAATAGGGGATGAAATCACTTCTCGTGGGGATTGTGTACAATCCCTGCAGAGTTAAAATTGTCATGACAGTCGTGCTCACGGTCATGAGCATTGCATGAACCTTGCCTTTATAAATGCTGCTCAGTTGAAAAAAAAAAGAATAAGAGGACATCGAAGACACAGAAGCAAAAGTCTAGGCATGTTGTCTCTCTGATCAACTGCCTGTGGAAGCTGCGCTGCGCTTGGTTTTCTTTTCCGCTACATTTGGTAATCGTTTATTTTCTCTTTTACCATGGCATTGTTCTGTTTTACCATTAATGAAGTCACTTTATATGTGAAACTTGATTTTTAGGCACACATAAATGATCACTTGGTTTGATCCTTAAAACCGGGTGGGACACTATTTTAATGATGGACCTCTGTATTAGATATCTGATAAAGGCTAAAAAGAGTTTCGGATTGGAAATTGGGTGCGAATTTTGTAGATGATTTTATAGTGGATGCTTATGGATGGATGATTTGGATGCTAAGGATTTGTTAGTCGTTGAAACATGGGATGAGTGGGTGGGAAAAAAATTTATACAGTATAACAGATATGAACACAGATAACACCTTGAACGATACAAACGATGATCGATGAAGGAAAAACAATTGGATGCAAAAAGATTTCAAAATCTAGCAACTAAAACACAAACTAAGGACACAAATTCAACACTACAGACTCTGAAATAAAATTATGCAAAGGCTAAATACAGCTTGGACAAGGGAATACCTAATGATCTACTTTTTTTGTGCGTTGTGGCTTTTCACTAGATGACAGGATAAATGCAAATTTGACAAGGATAGATGTGAACCTAACGGTATACATGAAGCTCTGATTACCACTTGATGTGTATGTGGTTCCTGATCTTCCACCAAGTTGTGGTAACTCTTGATTTGGTGGAGATGCAACACATAATCGATCTGGCCTCAAATCAACACGATTCGAACCTTGCAATCACAGTAGCACTTCTCCTCTGGTTATCAACCGTGCACACACAATTGACCTCGCCAAAAAGGCTAATCTCAGACTGCGAATTGAAGAACACAAGCAAGAACAGGAAAGAACGCAACTCAATTGCGAAATCTGAATTAAACTCACGAAGTTGGAATCCAACAAACAGTCAAACGATGAAACTGTTTTGTAACAGATGAAAACTAAGCAAAAATCTAAGTCTAATGATGATGGCTACTGTTTATATAGAGATTATGACGTCCTTAGAGAGAAACCCTAATACTAATGGGCCTAAGAAAAATACACGTCTCAAGAGCCAAAAGATGGTGTCACAGCAACCTGACAGATTCTGGATGTCATATTATTTTAGTGATTGCTAAAGATTTAGGAAGTATTTATGCACAAGATTAGATCCGATGGAAAGCTTATCTTCTGATCTTTTCATCCATATCTAGAACGTCCAAAACGTAGCTCGTATGCGACTGGTGCACCCGTTTTAGTACAGGCTGCTCCTGGAATCTGACTCAGACTCGAACCCTGGTTGGATTGGATCTCCTCTGGGGTTGAACATGCCTTGCTGATCTTGAGCATCTCCAAATCCTTCTTTATGCATCTCTTGACCCTCTCCATTGTTTTTAATCATGATAAAGTCATTAGGTAGCAATCTATTCACAAAGGAAGGAAGACATGTGGTTAGGAACGAGCTCACCTCTAATCTCAACTGTCGTGCGTGTGTTTTATCAATACTAATTTAAGTAGTCTTGTGTGTATCTAAAGGAGTGATATCCTCATTAGACCCCGACTGCGGGCATCGAGGGATCAGAGGAGCCCATCTTGACCCCCGCCACCAAGGTGCTGATCGATGCGACCCCGACCACCACCGCCGAGGGTGCGAGGGACCCGACTATGGATGCAACCGAGGAGCAAAGGGAGCCGATACCAACAACCACCGCCGAGGAGCAAAGAGAGCCGACCCCGACCAACACCGCCGAGGGTCCAAGGGAGCCGACTCCGACCGCCGACGAAGAAGGTCCTCAGGAAGAGGGCAAGAAGATGATGGTGGCGGTCACCACACCGATGGCTTGGGCGACCGTTGCTGTAATGCCCCACGCCAATCGAATCGGGGTTTTAAAATTGAAACTAAAATTCTATAATAAAAATCAATAGGAATTCAAATTTGAATTGAAATTTAAAAATTTCAAAAAGGGCATTTGAAGGAAAGATGTAAAAGTAATTTTAAATTTAAAGTGATCAGGATGATTAGCATGTATTAATAAGAATGTAACATTTTAAATCCAAAGATTTAAAGTCCCAATTTAATCTAGTCACTTTTAGCAACACCAGTTTTCCAATTTTTATAGAATAAAATCTTTTTCGAATATAGAGATGAGACCAAAAGGAAAGTTATTCCACATGAAAAGTTCTTCAATCCTACAAATTTTCAAATTCATCCGAGCTAGGAAAGTTGAGTTTTTGCATGAAAAACAGCGGGCTGTAGTAGAAATCAGGAAAATCAGAAAAATAGAAAATCTCATGGGCCCCACCTGTCAGCCCCAGCCCTTCTCCTCCTACCTCCAGCCACCAGCGACGCCAGCTCGCAGTGCCTCAACGCATGCACGGGATCCACGTCGCCCACCGCTCTCTCTTTATATCTCCCTTGGTGTCCCTCTCTCTCTCGTGCTCTCATTTTCTCGCTTGAGCGCGGATGAGCAGCAGCCTGCCCGTGGAGCCCTGTCATTGAGCACCCTCCGCCCTCCTACCTACGCCGGCAAGAGCGCACCCCTGTCATTGTGCTTCCACTGCCCTTCTCTCCATTCCTGCCTGATTCGATTCGGTCTCAGCCCCACCACCTTGTGCTGGACCTCTGGTCGAGTTTTCAGAGAAGGATTTGAGGCCTTGTGCACGAATTTTTGGAAGGATCCGCCGCCGGTCTTTAGAGCCGAGGTACCTCACCGTTGATGAGCTAGCTACGGCCATTTCTGGCACCATCTTCACCTACGCCACTCTTCTCCTTGCGCTATGAAGCTCTAGGAAGAAGTCGTTTTGAATTTCATTGACCGAAGCAGCACCTAGCCGCCCCCGCACTCGCCATTTTGTCGCTCCCCGCCGTCGACCATTTTCCGGTGAGGCCCTCGCCCTGGCACCTTCAGGTTCCCCGAGCTGCAGTGTCGCTATGGTGCCAGGCTGGATCCGGTACGCCTGACCTTGAGAGATGTAATCCACTTCAAAGAGATGTCGCAGTGATGAAAAGATGCATGAGGTTCAGACCATTGCTACATCATCTCTTTTCATGAGTAATTATATTCTTTTATCTCTTTCTTTATATGATGATTTAGATTCTATTAAATATATTGCTTAGGAAAGAGTGATGAATAATCTATTTGGACAATGCCATATGTGTGAAAGGAGAAAGCTTTTGAATGTTGCTAGTGCATTAGTTGATATTGCTTTAAATTGGTGGCAATGTTTATATATAACTAAAAAATATCCTCGAACATGAAGTGATGCTAAAATTTTAATGAGAGAAAATTTTGTTGATATATCTTTTGAACTTATGTCTAGTTGTGATGTACACTCTTGAGGGAGGAGTTTTCTAGTGTACCTTCTATCGCACCTAATATTTTGCAGTAAACTGAGATCAAACAAGAAGATGAAAATGACACAAACGCGATAAAAGAAGAGATACATAATGTTCTATGCATAGCCTAAGATGAGACAGATCATAACACGTCAAAAGGTATTGCTGAAAATAAGAAGAAGCTTATTGCACATCGATCTACAAAAGGTGACAATATTTTAGTCGTGCTGAAATTTCTTGTGATCTATCCTACTTTTGTAAAGCAACCGCGTATCACCTTTTATCCATTTATCTTTGTCAATGTTTGATTTACTCACTAGTTCTTGTGATAATGAGAAGGTGTGTGCCGATATTTTTATTCTTCTTATACAACAAGAAGTGAATGAATTCAATACTTCTAATTTTTATCTATTCACTTGTGCTGAAATTGAACATTTAACTCCCATTACGTGCGACAATGATGTGCTAAAATTGCTATCTTCTTCAAAATATTGGATATGATTTTTTTGTGACCTTGCTACTATAGAGAGGATGATATTTTCTAAACCTGAATTTCTTTTGTTAACTAGAATCAATCTTTATGTAACAGACAACTGTGATCATAGAGGTGTGTTTATGGTGCATAGAGTTTATATTTGCTCAAATTTGAAATCCTCTTGCATGGTAAAAATAAATGACAAACTAGATGATAAAAATACAAAATATCATACCATGTCATGTTTATCTAGTTCTAAGACAACATACTTTATGCCTCTCATAAGAATGATAATGATGCCGATCATTTAGATTATTTCAAAAATATATTTTGCTAAAAAGTTGATCTTGTTGATTTTTATGATAAAAATACTCCATGTGATTCTTTAGTGTGCAAAGATGTCTTATTTGCATGTCATGATCGTTCTAGCTATTTGTCTGCTCTTGTTGCTAACCATTTGCAAAAGTATCATAATACTCAAGGGAGCAAGCCGAGGACGGCTTTCCATCAAGAAGGGAATGATGAGATTATAAGGATCTTTGAGCTACCAAGTGATTGCATTCAAATACCACCGTGGCGTCCATCTTTTCTTGTATGTGGCAAGGCATGGTGGAGTCAAGGTTTTGACAATAAACTTAAGTTGACGACGACTCTAAAACAAGAAGAAGAGGATGATAAGGATCACTCCTTTAGATATACACACCACTCCTCGAATTAGTATTGACGGAACTCTGTACGACAGTTGAGATTAGAGGTGAGCTCGTTCTTAAACACATATTTTTTTTCTTTAAGAATACATTGCTACCTAATGATTTATCATGATTAAGAATATTAGAGAGAGTCAAAGAAAGCATTAAGAAGACTTGGAGATGCTCATGACCAGCAAGACACATTGAACTCGAGAGGAGATTCGATCCAACTCGAAGTCGAGTTACCCTCGGATTCTAGGAGCAGTCCGCATTAAAACGAATGTCCAGGTCGCATGTGGGATCCATTGTGGACGTTCTAGATATGGATGGAATGCAAAGAAGAGAACCTTTCCAACGGCTCTGGTCTTATCTCTAAATTCAACTAGAGCCAGCAGGAATCGTTAAAACAAGATGATATCTAGAAACTGCCCTGGTGCTATGACACTGTTTTTTAGTTTTTTGGCCGTGTATCTTTTCTAAGCCCATTAGTATTAGAATTTGCACCTAAGGATGCCCTAAACTCATAATTAGTAGCTGCCATTATTAGGTTTAGGTTTTGCTTAGTTTTTAATCTATTATCAAACAGTTTCGCCGCTTGCCGATTTGTTGGATTTTAGCTTCATGATTTAATTCAAATTTCGCAATTGATTTGCGTTCTTCCTTGTTCTTACTTGTGTTCTTCGATTCACAGACTAGGATTAGCCTTTTTGGTGAGGTCAACCATGTGTTCGCGGTTGATAACCAGAGGAAAAATAGTACTATGATTGCAGAACTCGAATCGTGTTGATTTGAGGCCGAATCGATTGTGTGTTGCATCTCTACTAAATCGAAAGTTACTACGACCTAATAGAAGATTGAGAACCATGTATACATCAGATGAAACCATAATGCAAAATATTGAGATGATATCAAAAAAGGTTGAAAGGAAAGCACGAGACAGTTTGAAATGAAGAGAAAGCGTGGCTCAGCCTATGGGCCATAATTCGTAGCGGAGCCTTCGAATTTAATCTGGGTCTGTATATACCCGGAGTATATCATCCACAACTATAAAAGCTCGGCAATTTTTATGTGTGAAACAAGTCGCAGGAGGAAGCCCTTTACCGGTACATGATTTTTCAATTCTTCCAGTCATGACCATATGGTTATATACAGCAAATTATTGAAAGATATACAACGCTAGATCAACGAATTCTATATTTTCGAGGATTTCGGGGATGATGGAGAACACTACATATGAGTGCAGACCTACTTCTAACTCATTGTAGAAAAAAGTCAGATAAAAATGAGATATTATTCAATTTCAATTTGATTCTTCCATCTCAATTTAGATCAAGAATAACACTAGAGTAACATGAACCTGGAAGTGGCAGGATATACTCCCTCCATCCCATTCTAAGTGTTGGTTTTTTATTTTTAAATATCACATTGGCCATTCATTTTTTAAAAAAAATTTGTGCAAATATAAAAGCAAATAAAGTTTTCTACTACTAAAACAATTAAAACAATATAAACAATAATTTGATAATATTAACCAGTGCCGCACTAGCATGGTCCTAAAGCACCGAAAGTTTCTTCACTGATTGGGATGCAGCAACAATGTCGTCCTGGTCCCCCAAGGGGCAATTAATCTTTTTCCCGTTGTTCCTGGAAGAACTGAGTTATCTTCATGCGTTAGCTTCTGCAATGCTCTTAATGCCTCACATAGTTAGTTTCTTCAGCTATTGTAATCCTTTTATCCTTTCTTGTTTTACTAGTACTCAGTTGTGCAAAGCACACAGAATCACTTATAAGGTGGAGTCGACTGAAATTAAAGACATACTGGGAAAACGTGGCGGAAAACTGGAACTAAGGAGTACAATTCATCTGTGTTATAATTTACTAGGCTGCTTTAAAGACACCCATGTTGGGTTCCTCGCCCAAAGAGACAGACTTCAACATCAACTCTATAAGTTTCAACAGAAACTCAGCACCCATGGCACCATGGTCTATACTGCAAATGGATTGAAGTTATGGAAACCGAGCAAAAATACACAACATGAATTCATAAACAAACCCACATTGCAGTTTTGCATGTTCACACATTTTTAGTCCACAAATTTTGCTCACTGAACCTATGCATGACCAGGAGTCAACTACCGACTCGCTGTGCCATTGACCTTACCAAACCAAAAAGACTACAACTTTCAAACTCTGTTTACAAACTACCCATCCATCTTGAGTGAACTCAGCCGTCTGATTCTTTGGTCAAGCTCAGCCATGACAACTGTCTCCTGCTTTTTCCTTTCCTTTGTGATTGTATTTGTTGTCATCGAACCAATCTTATCAAATGCAAACTGGAAAATGAAGAGTAAAAGCTGGTAAACCAATTCTGGGAAAGAGTAGCATATAACATGTCAACATCTACATGATCAGTTTATACAAGACATTTCTTGAGTGAGAGGTTTTTAATTATGTTACTGTTTTGCATCAAACAATCCTCCTGTTCTTTTCAGATATGCTAACTGTTCTGATGAGACCTTTACAAAGATTAGTACATTATGCATCACTGACTAAAACTAATATGTTAGTGCCAATCAAGCCATAAGACTACAAGAAGATGCTCAAGCCTCTTTTCTTGCTCTTTTAGATAGCTTTCGTTAAGTTCCTCTCAATTTGTTCTCTCTTTGTGCTGTGTCCAGTGTTTTTTGCTTGGTTTTTACTGAACAA
>BCLH01000066.1:255159-290582 GCA_001602315.1 Zoysia pacifica
ACTTCCCCATACACATATACAAATATATATACATGTATTACCACAGCATGGGTTTCCTTGCTGAACAGTTTCAGAAAAAAATATGTTGGAGCCAAAGAAAAATTATTATGAAAATAACTGCAAAAAAGGAAAGACCATGATTACAAGGAAGCTTGAAGATTTACCGTGAGCAGTTCATCAGGGTCATATAAATGATAAGTAGTTGTTTGCAGAATATTGATCACATCACCAATATGTTGGATGCGTAGTAGATCATCTTCTCGCATCTACAAATTTGGAAAACATAAGAAGAACGAAATAGGTGACAGAAACAGACTAAATAATTTTTGGAAGATTTCTTCATCACATACCTTGAAAATTGCCAGAGCAACATGAAACAAAACCTTTGCTCCTTCGTTGAATAAAACATCCCATACCCGAAGTGTTGTCTGCTCACAGCAATGATAAGAGTTAAAAGAACTTCAAACAAGTTTGCAAAATAACACATCAACCGGTTCAACTTTGATTCTGATCTGACTGTTGCCGAACCTCTGAAGGCAAGCTCTTTGAGAAGAGGCACAAGAACCATTCCGTAGCAACAAGTGAAACATCGAACCCCATTGCTTCAAGATGAGTAGCAATCCTACATAAATTGATCGATAAAAAATAAAAAGAATTACAACAAAATGTAATCTGTTTGGGCTTCATTGCTGGTAATCGATAGCGTATCATAACATGATGGGAAAGAAATACCTTGGACATTTCTTAGATAGAAGATCTTTGAACACCCTCTGTTCAACATGGCATCCAGAAAGATTGTCAGTGTAGCAATCGCTGACAAGCACATTTTCAAGGAGAACAGCAAGCATCCAAAATGCATCTTCTTCTGTCTTCATCACGAGCAACAAGAGTGCAGCTACATAATTTAGGCCCTGGAGTAGATGCAGTTAGCATTGGAAGCTTAACAAATATAGGCAGATTCTGATAACTTTGTGATATGCTAACCTGGCAATATCCAACTTCTGAATCACGGAATGAGTAGCCCACAAGTACTCTCCGAAGAGATGCCTGACCTTCCTCACTATTCAACCAAGGATGGCAAGGGAAAGTGCGAGGAAGATCCTGTAAAAACCGCAGACCATTAGTATTATTGTCCATCATATTTCACAAAATAGGAAAATGTTATATTCAAATACACACAGCTCTAACAAATTTCATAGTTATGCCTATTCAGTCTCTAGGTTCTTCAAATAGAGTTTGTTTTCCCTTGGGAAAAAAAGAGTACACTATTGATGACATACTACCATCAGACTGAATCATCATTTACTTAATAGTGTGTGTAACATTTATCTAAGAATTCACACCTTTGATAGAGCAAAAAGCATCCTATAAGTTGTTTAATAGAAAAAGCATCAAGCCATAGATAACAAGTCCATAATGGCATCACCAAACTCACGTGATCAATTTGCTTTGTAGCTGGTGTAATTTTCCCCTCTGTTGCCCGAATAAGCTCATCATAATATGTTTCCGGCACCGTTGATCGCTTCTTGGCTGCCCCGGACACAGACAACCACACCTTCGGCCTTAGTACTGGCGGCACACCCTTCCTGATCAACCTTCTCAGAGTAATCATGTTTGTGACTGCGGACAGCTTGAGCGATGTGACGCTAATCACACCTTCACCTCCGTTGGAGGAAATCCTAGGCTGCAGGAACCAGTTTGTGCCTTTGCTAGCCTCCAGCGCCCACCACACTCTACCTTGCTCTCTGATCCTCTCCCTCACCTCGTTCAGCACATTGACATCGTCCACATTGCCCTCCACCATGAATCCGTACAAGTCCTCAAACTTGACCATGAGGTGAGCATTGAACAGGCCCTTCTTGGGCGCGTTGTATCTGATGGTGGTGTGGGTAGTGGTGGGCATGGATGCATTGTGGGTGTTCCACAATATTCTCCTCCTCCGGGGGTTGACCTTATCTACCACATCCCTGGTTTGAGTGCCAAACATGTTTTTTCCTCTCCAATCTATTTGCTAATAATTTTCCTCAGAAAATAAAAAAAAAACTATTCCTAACCTACCGATTACCCTCAAATCTCTCTTCTCCTCTTCTGTTATTGGTTTTCTTAGGAATCCTGACTCCTGAAACCATTTAAAAAAACCCAATAAATTAGTCTCATTTCGCATCGAAAGGGGGCAACCAGGACCAATAACTCATTACAACTAACGCAACTAAAAGAAGATAGACCAGAAAACCTGCGGATAGAAAGAACTCAGACGGATCAACCTAAGTGAGCTGATTACTCACCAAGAACCAAGAAGAGGAGCGGATCGACCCGTGCTGCCCCTGTGGACAAGCATTCGGAGAACCTGCAGTTGCAAGAACCCGAGAGGCGAAGGCGACGCCGACGGCCTCTGGATTGGGGAGCAGCGGCGGCGGCGACTGGGTGCTGCAACGGCTAAAAATGGAAGGGCTCGTAGGCTCCTTCCTCCCCTACTTGAGCTTTTTTTCGGGATGGTCTGATGGTTCCGATTAAAGCGGGATTTTGAGCTCCATTCCGATCGCCATGGTGACGAAATGATGAAAGATTGTGTTTTAAGGTGCAATGGCTACAGCTTGTTTCTTGCCAATCGTAGAAGGGGGGAGCTTCGGATTTGGCTTTATGGTGGATGGCTTCTTGTGACCGTGTCAGCTGGTCTTAGCTGCCTACCTTTTTATAAAAAAAATGTATTATTTTATTATCTCTTCTTCTACTTATTATTTTTCTAATTTTTCTAAGGAGCGTCAATATTTTGCGGTCACGCTCCTATCCGCATTCCTGCGCAGGCACCGTCCAACAACCTCCGCCTCCCAAGTTAAAAAAAAACCTCCGCCTCCCAAGTTAAAAAAAACCCAACCAACGACTTCCGCCTCCCACGCCGGCCAGGCGAACCCGACTGGCCGAGCTGCACCCTGAGTTTTGGCCCGTCGAGCCAACACCCAGCTAGCCGCTTCCATCTGACTCCTGGAGCAGGCGACCGGCAAGCTCCTATGCGATGCGACGCTTAGGTTCCTTGGGCAGGCCGTGGCGTTTGGTGAGCTCCTATGTGGCGGCACGACGCTTAGGCCACGCGCCCAGGCGGCTAGCGCGGCGCTCAGGCTCCTAGGGCAGGTGGCTGCGACATGTGAGGTCCTACGTGGCGAAGGCCCAGCGCGGCAATGGCGTCTGGCGAGGTTCTACACGACGGTAGCAACCCTGCGCTCGGCTTGGCAAGGCAGGAGTGATGCGGATGGGTCTGTGGCACGGGCACCTCGAGTTTGGGTTGCGTTGACAGTCAAAATTTACAAATATCAGACTGTTCGACACTGTGTCATAGTCTCCTGTCGACTCTTTTCTAGAATCGTCGGAAATTCACCAGAGTGTTCGGCATAGGGCTGAAGGGTCTGACCGATCTCTTTTGGGAACTCTCAGAAATTCATCAGAGCATCCGACACAGGGCTGGAAGATCTGACCGACCCTTTTCTGGAATTGCCAGAAAATCACCGGAGTGTTTGGCGTGAGAACAGAATGTCTAGCACCGGAGTCTCCGGTCCCAGGCCGAAGTGTCCGAGAGACCCTCTCTAGAGTCGGTTCAGAACCACCGGAGTGTCCGATAAATCCCCTTCTGGAATGGGTCCGGAGTGTCTGACACTAGACCAGAATGTCCGAAGACACCCCTTCTAAAATCAGCCTAGAGCCCCCCGGAGCTTCCGGCACCTAACCGGAGTGTCTAACGCCAAAGTCTTCACCACTTGATCCAAGTGTCCGGTAATCGTGTTTTTTTGAAAGTTTTACAGGAAATTAGAGCTAATTTATTTCCTAATCTATGAGATTCACGATTGTACAGGGTAAGACCACCTAACCGGAGTGTCTGACGCCAAAGTCTTCACCACTTGATCCAAGTGTCCGGTAATCCTGTTTTTTTGAAAGTTTTACAGGAAATTAGAGCTAATTTATTTTCTAATCTATGAGATTCACGATTGCACAGGGTAAGACCACCTCACCTCTATGTAAAAAAGCCTAAGGCCGATTGAGAGGGTATCCTAATCGAACCTATCATTTGCCTTTATATTTTCAACTTCTCCAAACCCTAATCTCCTCACTCGATCCTTATTTGCTGTTCTTTCTTCATCTCTGTGACATTTGAAGGAGATCCGGCTAGCCTAACCGAGAACGGATCAACCCTAAGAAAATCCTCCTTCAATGAGGTCCCTCCCGAGGTAGGTTTTCTAAGTGCTGTCCAAATCTAGTGTCAAGGCAGTGCCGACGTTTCTACACACGGACGTACGAGTGGTGCTTTGACCTAAGATCTGTTTCGGCATCAACACACTTTTTGGCGACTCTAATAGAGACGAGAGATTTCGGTTGCACAAACCGAATCATCATTCTTGCATTATGTCTTTCGAGATTTCACCGGCGAACATCATCATGCTGTCGTTGGAGGAGCTGCCCGTGAGGCTCATAAGGCATTCTTAGAGCGTCAAAAAGCCATCGAGGAGTAGCACAAGGCTCAGAAAGATCGAGAGGTACAAGACTTCCTCACGTGCTTCAATAAGGATCGTCAAGGGGCGATCTTTCAACTGAATGAAGCCATTCTCCCGACCATCGTTGATGACGCAACCATGGGTGCTGCCATCGTGAGAACACTTTCGCACCCTCCGTTACTTTTGAAGACCTTTCATACTATTTGGCCGACATGTAGATTCTTCTACTAGCTCATCGGCGCCTAATAAATCTAGTGTAAAACAACCTTTGTATGACATGTTGGTAAATTAGTTTGTGGGCAAACCAACTTTCAACCTCATGTGCAAACCAATGCTTTGATACTACCTCCCACTAGCGTAGAGCCCACCACTAGCATCCCCAATCCGGCTATAAACCGATTGAATGAATTGGCCAATTTTGTTCTTCTTTACCGTATAGTTGCGTACAGTACACCACCTATCCCACCTAGCGATACGGGTATTTCTCATGGCCCTATACCTAACAAACAATTTAATGCCATGAGAATGAATATGCACCCTTCATCACAAAAGCACTTCTCACAGAACACCCATCACCAATACAGAGGAGTGCATGCCTCGTATTAAGGAAGATTTAAATAAACAATTTCGTGCGACGTTAGTGGTGGATCTTAAAGGGAGAGACCGAATCTAGAAAAAACCATAGCCCACGTATTTTCATACGGTCCCATATCCTAACGGGTGGCGTGTTTTCGACTTCATTAAATTTAATGGCAAAGATAGTAAAACTACTTGGGAGCACATTAGCCAATACATCGCTTAACTAGGAGATGCGAGTTTTAGGATGCTTTAAAAGTGCGATTGTTTTCTTTATCACTAACCAGAATCGCTTTCTCATAGTTTTCATCATTGTCCCTGGCTCTATTTATACTTGGGAGTCTTTAGAACATAGGTTTCATGATTATCTTTATTCCAGGGATAATGAATTAAAATTATCACATTTGATATCGGTTAAGCAAGAGAAAGATGAACCCATTGTTGATTATATTCGACGGTTTAGAGATGTTAAGAGCCGATGTTTAATTTGACAATTTATGAAAAAAAATTAGCTGACTAGTGGTTTGCGGTCGCACCTTAAGAAAAAATTAGAGGGACACGATTCTCTTAAACTCACTCACCTCCAACGAAAAGCTTTAGCTCAAGAGAGCCGAAACAAAAAGGTAAAACACGAGTACAAGACCCGCCATAGCGTGCATGTCGTGGAATACAATTCGGACAGCTCCGATGATTATTCCAATGACATCTTAACTGCTGAGTTTGTTTGGCCATCTAAGGCCAAATCATTTTCTTGCGATTCACTCAAACCGGTTCATAAGAATCGAAAAGACGATATAAAATACACTTTTGATGTAACTAAATACAAAAAAATATTTGATAAATTACACAAAAGTGGATACATTAAGATTGCATATACTATACCTCCGGTGGATGAAATTAGACATAGAGCGTATTGTAAATGGCATAATTCTAACTCTTATGCCACTAATAATTGCAATGTTTTCCATCGACAGGTTCAATTGGCCCTTAATGAGGGACGATTGAGTCTTAAGGAGATGCAAATTGACAAACACTCTTTCCCCATCAACACTCTAGCGCTCAACCCTAAAGTGTTGATTCGGCCTCACTAAGCTGATACAACAAAGGGGAAGAACGTGATCATTAGAGAGGAAATGACTACTCCTCCGAGTGATAAAGGTGCTTCTAGGAAGGTGGTGCTAGAGAAGTCCCCTAGTGGTCAGGAGTCCATCAAAGTCACAATTCATGGCTTGAGACCCAAGGGCAAGTTCCACATCCCAAGATGATAAAACCGAAGATTCTTGAGGTGAGCAAGTAGAAGGTAAATCAAGGCAAGGCCGTAGACAAGAAGATGGAGGCCCAAAAGCACCTTCGACTGTCTCATAGTCAAGTACAAGAACCGAAAGACCAATTTGAACAATCAGTCTATAAAACAACCAAAATCACCACCAAGAGGAGGCAGCTCACCTAGAAAGGAGACGAGACAAGCAGCGCATGTTCGTGGGCGTCCGCCTCCTCCCCATGGGTTTGGGATGCCACCGCCATAGTTCTCGCCTATGCCTTGCCCGCCGTTCGCAGTGTGGCACCCATGCATGGGGCTAGGGATGCCCGTTCCACCGATGCCGTATGCACCATTCCATCCGGGATGGAACATGCCGAGGGGAGATGTCTTCAAGAGGCTCTCCAGCCCTATTGCTTCAACCGGTCAATACAAGAAGAGGTGGCTCCACCACCACTCCTAGGCAAGAGTGGTGTGCCAAGCAAGGTAACAAATCTGCCCCTTCAACCTTTGTCCATCATGAGAATGCATCCAGAGGTGTCATTAAGATCAGCGCGACTGATGTTAAAATCAGAGGAGTCTTCAACGGATTGATCACGTTAAATAATCTAGTCGAAAAGGCTTCTCATGATCATGAAGCTAGCAGAAGCAAAAACTCCTCTAAGCATATGCAACCGAGGTGGTGTCCGCCCAGTTTGACCCACACCCAAAAGAGGAAGCTGCAAAGGCTGTGCCTCCGTGAGATCTGAGAGAGGGAGGAGGACAAGAAGAGGGACAAAGTCTTCAATGAAGTTAAGCCAATGGTCCCTTAAGGAAAGCAGTGGAGAGCTAAGGAGCCCAAGGCTCCCACTCCATCGGTGACGGAAGATGTGCTGACCACTCCAGAAGCACCGAATTCGGCCGACATCGCGTTGGGGGAGAGCCCTGCAATGCCTTCACCCAAGGAAGACGTCGATATTTCTGAGTTCGACGACGATGACCTCTTGGAGTATGAGCCTACACCATCTCTTTCCGATTATTCTCTTGTGGAGGAAGAAGAGGTTATGGCACAATTGGATTTTGGGCCGAAGAGTGTTATTTTTGAAAAGCCCAAGGAATCGAAGAACCATTTGAAACCTCTCTATGTGAGGGATCATATTAATGGCACATTGGTTTCTCACATGCTTGTGACATTCATATTTTGTCACAAATTGAAGAAAAATTGTCACTAAACGGTATCTGTGACTAAAAATCATTTTGTCATGTATCTCGTGTCATAGATTAACTCGGGTGACGTTTCTTAATTTTTCGTCAGAGATTGGTATTTTTGTGACGTTTCGAGGTCACAAAATAGCCAAAGTCCACCCAAAGCCCAAACTTTCATGACGAATTAGACGTCACAATCTTTCATGACCATTTATATGACCCTATTCAAATTTTGGTTTTTGGACCCATTGATCTCAGCATTACTCAACCCACATAGGAAAATCTCATGTATCCAAATTTCAAGAAACAACATGTATTAAACTTCATTTCATTACATATAAATGTTACGATCCAACACCACATACAACATCATAAGTTTTTATTCACAATGAAATCATAGTCTAAGTTTTTATTCACAATGTATCTAACTTGCTTGAATCTGACTTGGCGATCTCAAATTGGCTCTTGAGCATCACAGTGACCTCACTATCTCTACTTGATTTGGAAATGATTGAAAGCAAAGCCTCCCCAAGCTGCTTACACAAATTGAGGTGCCTGTGGAGTGTCACAAAGAATATGTAAGGTGTATGCAAGTAAGCACTGGTCAAGGCAGACTTGGTTGTTAACAATATCAGTGAGTCATACAATGCTAAAATCCTGGAAGCAAGAGATGAACCTATTTGCACAATGTTTGAATATATAAGAACTAAGCTGATGACAAATATAAGTGATAAAAGAGATGGTGCAGAAAGGGACACTTGGGTTATTGCTCCAAACTATAGGAAAAGGCAAGTGAACGTGTGGAGAAAGTCAATATGTTGTTGACTTAAATAATTGAAAATGTGGATGCTACAAGTGGGATGTAACTGGAGTACCATGCTGCCATGCTGTGCGTGCTATACACCAATTCAAGCATAGGCCTGAAGATTACATGTCAACATACTTTAGTAAGGAAAAAATACATAGCTACTTATTAGGGAATGATCATGCCTGTGCCTGACAAAACACAATGGGTCAGGACTGATTTTCCTGATATTGATCCTCCTCTATATAATGCTCAACCAGGGAGGCAAAAAAAAAGAGAGTTAGAACTGCAGGTGAACCAGCTGTACCTCAGAGAGTTGCAAAAAAATTGGCAATTAGATGCACCAACTGCAAGACATATGGTCACAATATCAATGGTTGCGGTCTGCCAATTAGACCAGATTGGCAACCAAGGAAAGGATCAAAATATACTAGAGTTAGTACTACTTTATAAGCTTATCTCTGATTTTTTTGGTAGGACCTGTACTGATTTTTCCTTGTCCATTTTCAGGCTGCAAGAGGGTTACCTGAAGTAGCACCTACATCAACGAGCTCTCATTTGAAACAAAATGCACGTGCAACACCTAATGGCATTCAGGGCAGACACTCTACAACAGGTGCTTGGAGCTCTAATCCGGCTCCAAATGAGTATGGTACAGGTGCAAGAGCAAAAGAAAACACTACTTCTCACCCAGAACCTGTATTCATGAACAATTATCAAAGATTTGGTGTGTATCACGAAGTAGGAGGTCCAAGAATCAAGAAAACTAAGATGTTCCCACTAGTAAAAAGAGCAACAATTGGTTAGTGTTGGCAGGAATGGTTTCGACTAGACCTATACTTTTATTCTACTATATATGTTGTTCTTGTATATTTGGTCAAAACATTGAAATCTGCTGTACTTCTGGCACTATTATTTTGTCTTAGATTTTGTTGCTCATGGTATTTTAAACAATGCTGAAGCAATCCAAAAAAAAGACAAATCTCCTTACTGGATGTGCACGGCCCTCCAATTCCTTGCGTATGGAAGCAATGTTGGACAGTCAACGAGCAAAACCAGCGCGGGGAGGGATCTGAAGTCCTAACACATTTGCAGGTGTTTGAGCGTAATAACTGCAGATGTAAGTAGGTTTTTGAAAACCCCCTCGTCTTGTAGGTGGGTTTTTGCCATTTTCCCAAAATATAATGCACGCCTGAAGTCAGCTGGAAGACCTTGTTAATTCGGATGTCCAATCTCCATTGTTATTGCTCAACCATTTGAGCATACACGTGTAGATGATAGTAAAAAATTTTATGTACGACAGAAATTGATGGGTCTTCAGAAATTTTATGTACTATTAACAAATGGATAGCACAGGCAGGTACTCAGAACAAATCTCTCAATTAATTCCAGGAAAAAAAAGGCTAAGGTAACAATATGTTGACACCCAAAAATCAAATTCACCGAAGTGTCCAACACATTGCCGAAATATCTGGTAAGCCCTCTCGAGTTCGGGCCCTTGGCTCACCAAAGTGTCCGGCCGCAAGCCGGACTGTTCGGCACCGGAGTGTCGGGCACCAAGCCGGACTGTCTAACAGGCTCTCTTGGGTTTGGGTTTTCAACCCACCGGAGCACCTGGCAATATGTCGGACTGTCCGGCAAGCCATCTTGGGTTGGGGCATAGAACCAATCGGAGCTTCCGGCACTATGCGGACTGCTTGTGAGTCCTCTCGGGTTCTCGGATTTACATGACGGACACTTTGCTCTACCGGAGACTCCAGTCACCGGAGTCCGGCACTTTATCGGACACTCCGGTGGTGTCTATTTAGAAAAGTTTTTAACAGATCAATTCTAGTTTCTTTCCTAACTTGGGGTTCCATTACTCTACAGGATAAGATAATTCTACCTCTATAAAACAGAGTCCCATGGCCGATTGAAAGATATCCCAATCAAACTTCTCATTTGCCTTTATATTTTTATTCTTCTCCAAACTCTAATTCTCTTCTTCGACTCTCATGCTGTTCTTCCTTCGTCCTGACGACGATCGAAGGCGATCCGATTTGCCTGACCGAGCTTGATCACCCCTAAGACGATTCTCCTCCGACGGGGTCCCTCTCGAGGCGAGATTGTCTAGGTGCTGCTTAAATCAGGCGTTGAAGAGGCGTCGGCGTTCCTGCACATGAACGTGCGAGCGGTGTGTTGGTCCGAACCAGATTTCGGCGTCTAACAAAATAGTTCCAAGATTGTACCTGTAGCCTAAGATCCCGGCTATTGAGAGGTTGCAATTAAAGATAAACCATCCGATGTGTCGTGCAGAATCTCTTCGACAAAAATCTTCCTGCAAACCCAACCCAAACATAATTAATCAGAATGCTAAACCAGGATCATTCGAAGAGGAGAGAGAGCGGGGCTATCTTACTGGTGAAGAAAGAGAAAAAAACAAAGAGGGGAAGCTGATGGGCCGCATAGAGGCGGGGGTGGCTAGTGCAGTGGCTGCACGAGGCTGGGGCAACAGCGGCCGAGTTGGGGGACGACCAGGGCGGGGGTGGGTGACAAGGCAAGGGCCTGCAGGGGACGGGGCTAGGGGAGGCAGGACGGGGGGCTGGGGGTATAGGTGACCTGAGGGAGGCGGGGTGCGGCGACGAGAGGAGGCAGGGGCGGTAGCGATGGAGAGGTAGGACAGGGAGAAGGATGGAATGAGATCGGCTGACGCTCGTCCGTCTGACGAGCGTCACTGACATGTGGGGACTCTGCCCCCCTTACTGGCCCACAGCGCGGTGAGCTAGCGCCGACGCTCGTCAGACGGATGAGCGTCAGGCGATCTCGTTCCACCGAGATGGTTGGGGCGTCTTGGAGCGTATCGAGGCTGCATCAAGGAGTTGAGGAGACGGGAGGTGCCGGTGAGCGCCGGCTGGGAGGGCGACGGAGATCGGTGCGGCAGCGGCGGCCCATGGGATGTTGGGGAGGGGTCGGGACCCGGGAAAGGCGCGCCGCCGGTGGGGAGCGAATAAGGGGCGTCGCCGAGGCCTGCCAAGAAAGAGAAGATAGAGAGAGATTACAAACAAAGAAAGCGAGATGAGAGATTTAAAATGATGCCGCAGGATTGGATTTCGATCCATGACGAATTTCAAAATGTCACTATTACCTTTTGATTCATGATGAAATTTTTAAAACATCATTGATTCCTACCTATCTGTGATGAAATTTTTAAAATGTCATTGATTACTGGCTGATCCGTGACAAATTTTTTAAAACATCATTGATTTGTGCCATTATGTGACAAATTTTTTAAAACATCATTGATTTGTGGGCTGCTGTACCAGTAATGATGATTTTTGAATTCGTCACGATGAATGTCATGGATAACACATTTCATGTAGTGTATAATCTAATGCTATATTCTTTGTTTAAGAAGCTAGATAAGGCTAATGATGAGCTTATTCAAACCAACGTGACTTTGAACATTATAGGAGGACGAGACCCTTTTGAAGCTAAAGGGGTTGCTTTTATGGAGCTCACCGTTGGAAGCAAGACCATAGATACCGCTTTCTTTGTCGCGATGTTTGGGATAGGTATAGCTTGATCCTAGGGCGTGATTGAATTCACGCTAATAAGTGTATTCCTTCTATATTACATTAATTTTTCATACAGTAGATTAGTGATGATGTAGAGGTTGTTCATGCGGATTCATCGGCTTGTGTTGCCATGGCCGATTTATCTTTCTTACCACATGATACCGTCAAATGCTTGGCCGGGTTAGATTTGATGGATTATGATTTTTTTAGTGTGACTAGAGATGGATTTGTAACCGTCAATGTAAAGCCGATGGAGATAGGCTCAACCATATTATGTGATTCAATGGAGTCAAATTTAGATTGATTACAAAAGAGAGTAGAACACTATCGTTCCAACACAAACAATATGTATAAAACTATAGAAGAAATAGAGGACATGGATAAGTTAGGAAAAGGATTCACATCATCTGATCCTCTTGAAGAGGTAAATCTTGGAAGTGATGACAATCTAAGGCCGACATTCATAAATGCTAATCTATAAGCCGATTATAAGGTGAAATTAATCTGTTACTAAAAGAATATATAGACTGTTTTGTATAGTTTTATAATGAAATGCTCGAATTGAGCCAAGCGAGCTCATTGAGCGTCTGCTTCCAATCAAATCTGGTTTTAGGCCCTTTAAGCAACCGATGAGAAGATTTAACCCGAACATGTATGATAGAATTAAATAAGAAATTAACTGATTGCTTGATGCAAAATTTATAATAGCCTTACAGGTATGCGGAGTGGATATCCAACATCGTGCCCGTTGAGAAGAAGAACACATAAAAGATAAGAGTTTGCATTGATTTTAAAAATTTGAATAGAGTCACTCCTAAAGATGAATATCCTATCCTATAGCCGATATGTTGATTAATGATGCTTCCGACCAACCAAATCTTCATGGCCGAAGATGATACGTCTAAAACTGCTTTTTGGTGTCTCGGTTTTATAAGATTATTTGAGTGGGTTGTCATGACTTTTAAGTTAAAAAATGCGGGTGCAACATACCAAAGATGTTAAGATTTAATCTTGCAATTAGTGGTTGCATAGTTTCTTTCATTGCATGCATGTAGAAAATAATGCCCTAACACATGTAGATGCATTTTAGTAGTGCATGGTGCCAAGAAAAGTGTCACGGCAAAGGGGGTGATGCGCACAAGCTGGTGGCTGCCGGAAACAGTTGGACGTGCCGTGCGATGCGGACGTTGCGGCGGCAAAGCAATGGAGCCAATAGACTTCGTGACCAAGCTTGATGGCCAAGTCTAGCTGTGCATGCACGCAAAGTGCTTGGAGTGACAGCAGACTACATGCAAGAAGTGGCCAACGTTGTTGTGTTGTGCGGCTAGTTGCAAGGCTACGAAGTGGGTTAGTTAGCTAGAAAATAGGTTATGACTTGCATGGCCGGTGCATGGTATGAGTCTGTTTAGATGTGGTGTTAGGGGCGGCAGTGACCGGTTACTATCCTTTGCATGTTTAAGAGTCTATAAATAATAGAAAACGATGGTGCTGCTGTGTGGCTATCGACCAAAATCATTGGTTCATTTTGTGTAGGTGTGTGTCCACCAGAAAGCTTTCATAGGTTTGTATTTATGAAAAATACGTTGCCGAGAGAGAGAGAGAGCGGAAGTGGTTTCCAACCAAAAGAGGATTAAGTGTTTGTGATAAGCACTTATCGGTGAGTGATCAATTCCAATAATTGGTATTCAGAGCCAAGTTGATGAAGACAATGCCGCGAGATGATACTTCGTCAGGCAAAGCCATTATAGCACTGGTTCGAGCAACTCGATAGCGACGGCGGGGAGGCTCCCGTTCCCGATGCTGACAAGGACAAACTACGCGGCGTGGGCGATGAGGATGAAATTCCTCTTACGCACCAATGGCGCGTGGGTTGCTGTTGATCCTAAGGCGGCATCCGGGGCTGTCGATGAGAGCATTGACCAGTTGGCCTTGACGATCATCTCGGAGTCGATCGACGAAAAGATGCTGCCACATGTTGCTGAAAAAGAGACTGCTGCCAATGTGTGGGCGGCGCTGCGCTCCATGCATGTCGGTGCCGAGCGTGGCAGGGAGGCAAGGATCCAATCCTTGCGTTCTGATTTTGATAACCAGAAGATGGGTGATGCAGATTCTGTGGATGATTTCGCGGAGAGGTTCACGTCGCTTGTTGGGCACATTCGTGAACTTGGTGATCCGATGGATGAGAAGTTTGTTGTGAAGAAGCTGCTTCAAGCCGTCTCCACCAAGTTCATCAACGTCGCTTCATCATTGATGCTGTTTAGTGACATCAACAAAATGGCCATGGAGGAGGCCATTCGATCGTTGAAGGCCCCATGAAGAGCTGCTCAATGGATGAGAGGTCCAGAAAGACGAGCAAGTTCTCTTGGCAAACGTTCGTGGCCATGGCGAGTGGAAGGACAAGAGCAAGGTACAATGCTACAACTGTAAAGATTTTAGGCATTTTGCATATGAATGCCCTGAGAAGAAGAAGAATGAGACTGCGCTTCTTGCCATTGCATCAGGTGACTACGAGTCTGTTCTCCTGTGAGAGGAGACATAATGTCAAGATTAGGGGGGAAAATGTTAGAATTTAATCTTGCCATTAGTGGTTGCATAGTTTCTTTCGTTGCATGCATGTAGAAAATAATGTACTAGCACATGTAGATGCATTTTAGTAGTGCATGGTGCCAAGAAAAGTGTCACGGCAAAGCATGTGATGCGCACAAGCTGGTGGCTGCCGTAAACAGTTGGACGTGCCGTGCGATGCGGACATTGCGGCGGCAAAGCAATGGAGCCAATAGACTTCGTGACCAAGCTTGATGGCCAAGTCTAGCTGTGCATGCGTGCGAAGTGCTTGGAGTGGCAGCAGACTACATGCAAGAAGTGGCCAACATTGTTGTGCTGTGCGGCTAGTTGCAAGGCTACGAAGTGGGTTAGTTAGCTAGAAAATAGGTTATGACTTGCATGGCCGGTGCATGGTATGAGTGTGTTTAGACGTGGTGTTAATGGCGGCAGTGACCGGTTACTATCCTTTGCATGTTTAAGAGTCTATAAATAATAGGAAACGATGGTGCTGCTGTGTGAATATTGACCAAAATCATTGGTTCATTTTGTGTAGGTGTGTGTCCACCAGAAGCTTTCATAGGTGTGTATTTGTGAAAAATACATTGCCGAGAGAGAGAGAGAGAGAGAGAGAGAGAGAGAGAGAGAGAGAGAGAGGAAGTGATTTTCAACCAAAAGAGGATTAAGTGTTTGTGATAAACACTTATCGGTGAGTGATCGATTCCAACAAAAAGAGCTATAAATTTTATCTTCCATGATTTGATCGGTATTATCATAGAGGTTTATATAGATTATGTGGTGATCACATCGGCTATTTTAGATCCTCACTTTGCCGATTTGTAACTTGCCTTGTACCGAATGTGCCGTTTCAGTTTGAAAATAAATCCGCTCAAATGTGCTTTTGATGTATCGGCTGAGAAATTTTTGGGCTTTTTAATACATGAAAAGGGCATAGAGATATATTCTAAAAAGATAGAGGCAATTAGAAGCGTGTGGGCACCCTACATGCAAGAGGGAGTTGCAAAGCTTTTTACGCAAAGTGAATTACTTGAGAAGATTCATATCCAACTTGTCGGAAAAAATCAATGCATTTACTCCTGTTCTTCTGTTAAAGAATGGAACCGAATTCACTTAAAGGGCAAAATAGCAAGAAGCCTTTAAGAAGATTAAAAAGTACTTGTCTTCGCCGTCGGTTCTTAGGGCTCCCAAGGGTGGAGTTCCTTTTCATCTTTACATAGCAGCGAAAGATGATGTGGTTGGTACTGACATAAGAAGTCAAAGGGATGGAGTATGTAATCATATATGTGAGCCGGTGGTTGATTGATGTGGAACAAGGTACACTCTCATCGAAAACTATGCTTTTTTCTTTGTATCATGCTTGCAACAAGTTGAGACACTACTTGTTATATAGTGCTTGTGTGGTTGCTTGTCAAACCAATGTTATTAGACATATGTTGCATAGGCTAATTTAGTGGTAGGCTTGGTAAATGGGCATATGCTTTGATTGAGTATGATTTGGCCTATGAACCATTGAAATCTATGAATGGCCAAGTTGTTGCTAATTTTAATGTTGAACATCAGATTTATTTAGAGCATGATTTAAATGTTGGTTATGTGACATTTACCCCTTGGAAGTTCTATTTTGATGGATCGGTTTGCAAGGGGTCGGTGTAGTGCTGATTTCTCCTCACGACATGCATTTTGAATTCTCAAACTGGTTAGAGTATGATTGCACCAATAATCAAGTCGAATACGAAGCATTGTTGCTTGGCTTGGAGATGTTAGAGTCCATGGAAGTAAAACATACAAAGCCTTTTCGCGATTCATTATTGGTAGTGCAACAAGTTGTCGGAAATTTTCAAGGTTTGGATGGATCGTTGTTGAATGTCATTTTAGATAAGTGTCTAGATCTTATCAAGAGCATGGATGAGTTTCATATACCTCATGTCCATAGAGTGGAAAAACAGTAAGGCCAATAATTTGTCACAACAAGCATCGGGTTATAATGTTAGCAAGAGTAGATTTTTAGTCATTAAGAAACTGATACTTGAGATGTTAGAATTAGACAATTTGGATACTAGCCTATCAAAGCATGACACTGCCGATTCACTTGATAGGAGATCTCCCTTAGTTTCGTAAATTCGTAGCCCAATCCAAAGTGTGGATAGAAAAGTTCGGCATGTTGCTTTCAAGTATACTTTGATTGATGATAACTTATACTGTCCGACAGGAGACGATTTGCTTTTGCAATGTTTAAGCAATGAAGAAGCCAAAGTGGCCGTGGGGGAAGTCTACGAGGGCATTTGTGGTATGCATCAATCGGCTCCAAAAATGAAATAGTTATTTATCGGATTTTATTAGTCAATCATGATTGTCGATTGTTATCGTTACTACAAAGGATGCAAAGATTGCCAAAGATTTAGTAATATTCAATTGGTGCCCGCTACCATGACGAACCCCATCATAAAACCTTGGCCATTTCGAGGGTGAGGTTTGGATTTTGTTGGGTAAATACATCCTCCTTCTTCGAAGGGACACTGGTTCGTGCTAGTGGCAATGGATTACTTCACCAAGTGGACTGAAGCGGTTGTTGTCAAGAGCATGACATACATAGAGGTAATTGAGTTTCTTACTGAACATATCATTCATAGATTGGCATTCCGCAAACTTTGACTACAGACCAAGGTACTTATTTTACACCCGGTCATGTTCGATTGCCAAATCTTATAGAATTAGACTACTCAATTCATCTCTATATTATAGTTAGACCAATGGTCAGGCCGAGTCTAGTAATAAAATATTGATTAAGCTTATTAAGAAAAAGATAGAAGATCATCCTAGATGGTGGCATGAGGTCTTATCGGAGGCATTGTGGGCTCATCGTATATCTAGACATAGAGCCACTAAAGTAACTCCTTATGAGCTCGTCTATGGACAAGAGGCACCCATCAAAGTAAATCTAGGAGCTTTGAGGTTAGTCAAGCAAAATAATTTATCCATTGGCGAGTATAACATTGATGAGGTTATCGATAAGCGCTTGAATGCCTTGAGAGAAATTGAGAAGGATAAGGCAACAGTCGCTAGAGCTTATAACAAGAAGGTAAAAATCAAAATTTTTTAGGTGGGCGAATTGGTTTTTCAAACTATTCTGCCCGTTGGCTCAAAGAGCAACAAATTTGGAAAGTGGTCTCCTAGTTGGGAAGGACTCTATAGGACAATAAAGGTCATAGCCGGAAATGCATATATGGTGGAAGATGTGCGATAAGAGCCGTTACTTAAGGCCCTTAATGGCTGGTACTTAAAAAAAGTATCATTCAAGTGTATGACAAAGAGCTTAAAAAATGGCCGATATATAGAATATTGTTGCCAAGAATTAAGAGAACCATTGCCCTTAGTGATTTTTTAGTGTTTAAAATGTTTTGTGTGGTACGCTAGCTTTATCAAAAAAATATGAGGGTATATGTTGACATTCAAAAATTTTGAATACCGGACTGTCTGGCACTATGCCGGAGTCTCCAGTTGACCCTCTTCTGGAATCGTCAGAAATTCATTAGAGCCTCCGGCACAGGGCTGGAGAGTCCGGCCGACCCTTTTTTGAATCGCCGGAAATTCATCGGAGCGTTCGGCCCAGGGCCAGAGAGTACGGCCGCATCGGTGTCTCAGGCATGGGCGCGTGCGGGCTGCTGTCTGTTGCTGGTGGCATGGTAGCATGAGAAGGGGGGCGCACGAGCACACTGGATAGAGGAGGGACTCAGCTACGAGCACTCTGCAGCTGGTCACGTGCACCGGCGTCTGCCGGAACTGGAGGGACGACGTGAAGGAGATCGTGCGCACCCCGAGGCGTAAGGGAAGCTCACCTTTCCAATCTCCGTCAGTCAAGCTGGTATGGGTTTTCAGAACATCTGGTTCGTGATCATGTTCATGCTTTTGATTATGCTAATTCTGTGCTACAGTTCATGCAACCTTGAAAATTGTATGTAGCCGTCAAAATTATAAGTAATCATTGATAAAGATGCCGAGTTGGACATTCTTCTCTGTTGAAATTTGCAACGGTCCCAGATGAAGTTGATCGTGTGCAATCCGAAGTAGTTGACCCGTTGTCTGTGGAAGGCATCAAACAGTTATAATTTTAAACCCTGCAGCAGAAGAAAGTCATTATTTTGTATGAAAGGCATTGTTTGTGCTACACATGTTATTCTGTAGCGAAAGGCACAAGAAAGCCCGCAGTGCCATTATTCTGTATGAAAAGATCCAAATCAGATCCCTGCTGAAGTTCAGACTTCATCGGAACGGCATGTTGCATACCATACATGTGTTGCACTCCGTCAATATTTTAGATCTCATCTCCTTCTTAACTGTTCATTCCATTCGGTCAAAGTGTTCTACTTCATGTCAGCAGCTTTGATGCACTTGAGTGAATGGCGTCTGCAGTTTGCTCTTATGTTTTGTTTGCGATGTAAAAAATATTATCATTTGTGAGGATGAAACATATTTTTGCGGTCATTCTGGTGTTCAGAATAGAGAGCCAAAATGATTCTTTTGGATGCTACTATGTTTCGCAAGTTTCTTTTTTCTACTGGCTATTGTCGCATCTCTGCTTTAGCCATTCACTGCCACTGCCACTCATTGTCTCTTTGGAAATATGTGAGTGATTAAAAATGGAAATAGGCAGAGCGGTTATTGTGTTAGGTTGTCAAACCTGAATCAGAGTGATTATTGCATCAAGCTGTCTTCCCGTATTTGAGAGGGATTATATCATGTCGACATAGTATCCCATATTTGAGAGGGACACTACTATGTTTTTAATGTTAAATCAATCCTTTTGGTCGTTTCCTTTTTGTGCTATTTCTAACATGTTCAGATTTAATATATGCATATGCAAATTGCATACATTTTCCTTTCCCAAAAAACTTTATTACGGTTTTCTGACGACCAAACAGCTTGTTCTTCACTTTCTCAAAGACTAGAGCTGGATCGAACTGTCCAGATTTCTGCCTAGGATCGAACATGTTCAGATTGCAGCTCATATTCTTTTCAGTTGATTATGGAAAGCAGGGGTATTACACAGAAAATGTTTAATAAGTAAGAGAAGTAAGTAGAGCAGTTTGGAGAGTAGTAGTTATTGTACGTAATCTAGCTACCGGGGAAAGGCATATGATATACCGAATATTTGAGATAGGCCATTCTTGGGTCAAAGGAACTCTGAACGGATTAGCATTTAATCTGAATGAGGTAAGAAGGGTTTCGCTATAAAATATTTGAGATTACTTTTTCCGTATTCTGGCAACCAAATTCTTGGATGAAGTGTACAAACTTACTCTCTCCGTTTTTAAATTGATGTCGTCGTTAACTTTTAACATTAACTTTGACTATTTATCTTTTTCAAAAAATTAATTTAATTGTGTAAAATTTTTAAGTTGTGATTCAAATAACACTATTTTTAAATCAAATTATAACAAAGTATATGATATTTATAAATAAATAAATAAGATAAATGACCAAAGTTGCTAGAGACGCGAACCTAGACACAAAAGTGGTTACACAAGTGATATAAAAGGCTAAGGACAGCAGCAACTAAAACTCTCACCTCTTCTCTTTTTTTTTGGCTTCACTCTTTTATTTCGTTTTTCTACTACTTCTTTTTCTTTTTCTTTCCTTTCTTTTCTTTTCTCTTTTTCTCTCCTACTATTTTTTTGGAAGGAATGAAAACAGAGATAAAAAAGTGCAGCTATAAGATAGCAGATCTCTTTTGTGATTGTGACGCGCTCGGGTGAAATTTTTTGGTAAGTGTGGATCCGTTGAAAAGATAACATGGAGATCTTTCCAAATTGTAAAAAATGTTACAAACAAACAATGGATCACGGAGATATGGTTGTTTTCTTCCGCAATAAAATTTGTTACCCGAATCTGTTTTTTTACAACAAACTCGAATTTGGATTGATAGCTTCCTTCTATTGTAGATAGGAGCCAAGAACGTGACAAGAACTCAAAACTCTAATGGATTAAACGCTAAGATCAGCAACACAACAAGATGATGCACCCATGAATTCAAAAACGCAAATTACGAAAAAAAATGATGCACGAGCTCAAAGGTCTAGGACAGCGGGAATGATTCAAGATTTTTTTTGTTTGGCTTTTATGTGGACAACGGGAATATGAATAAAATTAAAAAAAAGAGGGGTAGATCTCACCGAGCAATCAAGAAGCTGATACCACTTGATAAGACTTTGAGTGCCCGATCTTTCGGTGAGATGATAACTATCAATTTGTTAGAATTAACCCTCACAATCCGACTACACATGAACAGATCATGTGCGTCTTGGCAATCGCAGAACCAACTTTGAATGGTTATTAACCTTGCCAAAATAGCAAGATCAATTTGATCACGAAGATCAATTCATGCAAGCCATTGAAGAACAAGCAAGAACAAGATAAACAAGCATTAAATTGCTAGATCAAATCTGAGTTCAATCTGAATAGATAAAAGGTGGGGTTTCGATGGCAAGAAGACAGGCAGTCTAGTCGACACGCACGCTGCAAGCGAAGTAGCGGTGGCTAAACTTCAATCTATCAAAGCCCAAGTGTTCTTGGAGGAGGATGAGGCATATAACTAGGGTGGCGGACGACCAAGAGGTGCTGGGGTCATTCTCAAATCCTAGGACGCGTCCCTAATGGGCTCAACTCGGTACATGGGCTAACAGCCCAAGTTGGGGTGAAACAGCATCTTCTGTAAAAAATATTGATTAGCACTAACTCTAATGTCGTATGAATGTGGGGCTGAATCTGTTGGAAAGTAGACTTGATAAGCTTTCCAGCAAGTACTTGAACACCCGAAACGGAACCCTTTTAAGTCATGGCACTTGTTAGAAGTTGGTGCTGTCCTATGATTCAAATCCAACCTGCACGACTCCATCTCTTAGTTGGTTTTCTCCTTAGTTCCTAAGCAACACAAGAGTACACAGATTTTCATGGTCTAAGGAAGTTGAACATGAGCTTAAGAGTGAACTTACTTGATGATTAAGTTGACATACACAGGCGCGATTCATAAGACCTGTAACCGAAATAGGTGTTGGTGTAGAGGAGGAGGACGTATCGATGGTGTTGATATCCTCATCACCCAATCCATTAAAACTTGGTGTCCCCGAAAAATATTGATTGCTTTGATTTGCACACACGTTACTTGTGTTTGTTAACCTTAGGAATACTTTTGAGGAAAGTGCTACAACGGTATTCCGTGCGCTTGCAAATTTATTTGTGGACGTAAGAATTTAGTGTTAGAATGGTATTCCATGCACCAAGCCACTGGGAATATTGGAATATTCTTTCTTTTTTTGATGTTTGACTTGTTGCCAAATAGTTTCGTCTAATTCGTTGGTTTGTAAACTTTCACTAATTTGGGTCATTTCCTCTTTTTCTAAACTTGATTTACACCTGCATACACATTTTCTCCATGCACAAGTAGAACTATATTATTTGTAATAATATGCAGGCAAGAAATGCTAAGTCTTTATTTATTTTCTGAGATTTATTGGTGGTATAAATGGCACTAAAGGACCGCCAATAGGACCTTTCAACCTCGAGATTTCATACCCCACGGAAAACACTCGTATGGATCCCTCACAATCCATCAGAGTTTGTCGACTTTCAAGGGTCCTTCAACAGCTGCCGCCACAGCAATGAAGAGGACACACCTAGGTCAGGCTTTTTTGATCCGTCTCCACACCACTGTCAATAACCAAAGGCAGAGATTGAAGAATTGAAGATAAAGAGGAGTGAACTGGAGATCCAACAAAAGGAGCTTCAAGATGATTACGTGGATCCTCAACGCTCAGTGGCAGCTACGTTCAGGCATATCCTGAAGGCCTTGCAAAAGGAAGAGTTGATGTGCAGTACAACAGAATAAATTAAATTAAGGAGGCACTGTTGAGGACATCCCTTCATTGGATACACACAATGCTCCTTCACCTACTATAGCTCGTGCACAACAACTGAATTTAGAGGTGAGTTTGTTCCCAAACAAATGTCTTCCTTATTTTGAGAATAGATTGTTACCTAATGATTTTTTCATGATTAGAAACATTGGAGAGGATAAAGGGAAGCATGAAGATGGACTTGGAGATGCTCAAGACTAGCAAAGCAAAGCACGTTTGACCCTGGAGTAGGTTCAATCCAACTTTGGGTCGAGTTGCCCTCGGGTTCTAGGAGCAGTTTGCACTAAAAAGGATGCCCAGGTCTTATACGGGATCTGTTTTGGACGTTCTAGATATAGAAGAAAACAATAAAAAGATAACCTTTCCAACAATACCAGTATCATCTCCAAATTCGATTGGAGTAAGTGGGAATCGTTAAAACAATATGGCATCTTGAAACTACCCTTGTGCTGCGACACTATCTTTTGGCAATTGCGTCGTGTATATTTTCTATGGCCATTAGTGTTAGGGTTTGCCCCTAAGGACGCCTTAAAGTCTATATAATCAGTAGCTATCATCATTATGTTTAGGTTTTTGCTTAGTTTTCATTTGTTATCAAACAGTTTTGCGGTTTGACGGTTTGTTGGATTCTAACTTCGTGAGTTTAATTTAGATTTCGCAATTGAGTTGCGTTCTTCCTTGTCCTTGCTTGTGTTCTTCGATTCATAGGCTGAGATTAGCCTTCTTAAAGAGGTCAATCATGTGTGGATGGTTGATCACTAGAGGAGAAGTGGTGATGCAATTGCAGAGTTCAAATCGTATTGATTTGAGGCCGGATCGATTGTATGTCGCATCTCTACCAAATCGAGAGTTACCACGACTTGACAGAAGATCAAGAACCGCATAAACATCAAGTGGTGATCAGAGTTCCAGGTACACCATCTATTTCACATCTATCCTTGTCAAATTTGCATTCATCCTATCGTCCACAGAAAAGCTGCAACACAAAAAATAGTAGATCGTTAGCTGTTCCCCTGTTCAAGCCATGTTTAGCCTTTGCACAATTTTTTTTTCAAAGTCCATAGTGTTAAATTTGTGTCCTTAGTTTGTGTTTTGGTTGCTCGATTCTAAAATTTTTTACATCCAGGTGTTTTCCTTCATTGTTCATCTGTTATCATGTTGAATCCGTTATTGTGTCAAATCTCTTATTTGTTTCTTTTGCGTCAAAATTTTATCCCACCCACCCACCCCATATTTTGATCATAAACAGATCCACCCTTCATAGATTCACCTCTCCATAATTATCCGCTACTCAATCATCCACAAAATCGCACCGCGATTGCATCAGATTGCATTTAACACCTTTTAAAAACGTATCTCGGGCACTCTTCAGTAAAAATGGGCATAACTTTTGCATAAGAACTCAAAATCAGACGCTCTTTTTCCAAATTCTCAGTTAAAAAAAACGCATTTGGGGCTCTCAGCTTTACCGGGTTCAACAAAATTTTCAAGGCCAAAATCCCCCTGGAAGAGAGCCTTTGTGAATTTACAAGTTTTAACATTCAATTTTAGACATCTTTATGATTTTCCATAGATTATTTGATAGGTCTGAAACTTCTTGGTGTTCCTATTTGCCTCTAGTTAAGAGAAAAATAATGAAAATTCAAAAAAAATAAAAAAGTGACATCATTGAGGTGACATCACTGTTTTGTGCTATATCGTACTGATTACTAATCTTTGGAGCCGCGTCTATTGCTGATCTTTGTATCTTATCTTTTTTCGCATTTGGATTCTTCTTTAGATTTGACCAGCAACAAGAATTACTTTCTTGGAACACCTATTCAACATTACTATTTGATATAGAATTGTGTTCCACTAATCATTATTTTTGCCCTCTAAGCTCCACACATCCACTTCAGATCAGAACTGTATTTGACCCTGAAATTGTGGAATTACAACTCCCTGGTTTTTACTGCCACCGGTCGTACCATCCCGTTGCTTTGCCTTGCTAAGAATCGTGTAAAAACTTGGTAAGTCATTTTCTTTTGCAGACCTACCACCACAGAGCCCACACCACCGTAGTGTAGGGATAGTATCCTGCATTGTTCTTTGTTGTTTTCTAACTATGGCAAGAACTGACAAATCTGGAAGTGGTAAAGCTAAACCTTCTAAAGCTGCCAACTCCCTAAATGACTTAGCTGATCAACTTGCTGACACTCTTGCTAAGTTCGATCTAAGGAATAAGTAATTCAATGCAATGGAGATGCTCTTCCAGACAATAAACCAAAAATTCCAACATGTCTCAACTCGTATGATAACCCTTGAGAGAAGTCGACCACCACAGAGAGAGGAAGTAGAAGTTATTGACGAGAACAACTCTAAGGGTGACGTTGACAACGAGAGAGAACAAAAGAACAGATTATGCGATCATCAATGCCGTAACCACCAAGGTATGGGAGGTAACGAAAATCGTGCTCCTTATGAACCTTTCGCTAAGATTAGTCTACCATCCCACCTTTCTCTGGTAATTATGATACTGATGGGAGATGATTGTAGAGCAAAAATTTATCTCTCACTTAGTCCCTGAAAACCATAGTGTTAGACATGCTACTAGTGAGTTTTGAGATTTTGCTTTACTCGTGGACTGATCTTTGCAAAGCGCATTGGCAACCTGATAATTCTGATAGATTGAAAGATGCTATACGTAACAATTTTTTCCCCTTCCTATCAATGAAATTTGCGTAAAAAATTGCAACGATTATAATAATATGATAAATCTGTTCATTACAAAATGGTATGAAGCGTAGTGGGACAGAAGACGACATTAAGAATAATATCTGTCGTTTTTATGGTGGGTGTCGTGAAATTCATGATATTATTGATTATAAAGATTATGATACTGTCAAGTAGTTGTTTCATCTTGCTGTGCTAGCAAAAAAAGAATTGCAATTTGATAACTCTAGAACCGCAGCCATAAATACACTTCACGGTCGAGATTTCCTTCTTCAACCATACGTACACCACCACCGTCGCACACTACAGCAGTATTAAAACCAACCCCTTCGGTGCCATCTTCGAAATCGAGTAAGACTTCTTTGTAGGTACCAACCAAGACTACATCCTCCACCGCTTCTACAGGACGCTCCTCCAATATCATGTGCCATCGGTGTCATAGCATAGGACATATGCAGCGAGATTGCCCAAGTCAGCGGACATATATTACTACTGAAGATGGAGGATACATAAGTACTTCAGATATTGAAGACAAAGAATTCGATGATAAGATTCATGATGATGATGATGGTCAAGTATTTGGTGCTGATGATACTTCAGCCAACAGGACCATCATTGTCCAATGAGCGCTTTCAGCACAGGTACACCTTAATAAGATTCAACGCCATAATCTGTTTCAGATTCATTTTATGATCAAGAACCGGTGTGCATGTGTGATCATTGATGACGAGAGTTACAACAACTTAGTTAATACTGATTTGATCACTAAGCTTGACTTGCCCACACGGCCACATCCACATCTGTACCATATTCAGTGGTTAAACGACTCCAGGAAGGCAAAGGTAATGAAAACTTGTCGAGTCCTTTTTTTATTAGCAGCTATGTTTATTCTGTGGATTGTGATGTTGTACCTATGCAAGCTTATTCATGAGAACATGATAATGATGCTATCTACTATGGTAAAAGTAATAAATATACCTTCATGCATAAAGAAAAGAAAATTACTTTACTACCTTTGACCTCTACTGAAATTGTACAAGCTGATATGGATAGATTTGCTAATGAGAAGAAAGAACATCCTCCTACACCTGAAAATCAGCAAGCAATAAATTTAAAAAGTCCTATAATGCTTACAATAGAATCTGATCTTGCTAAATTTTATGACAAAAATTCTTCATGTTATGCTCTGATGTGCAACGATGCGTTGTTTTCACTTGAGGATCTTGCTTCTTCTTTGCCTGCTCCTGTTGCTAACCTTTTGCAGGAGTATCATGATGATTTTTTACTCGAGATACATCCAGGACTGTCACCCATTCGAGGGGTTGCGCACCAGTTTGACTTGCTTCGTGGAGCGAACAAGAATTGACCCACACCCACAATGGCTTCACGATGGGGCCATGCACAAGAGAAGTCCTTTGCGATTTGGAAGGACAAGCTTACACATGCAGGCACCGCTGTTTCAACTTCTGGATTTTGATTTGAAGCCATACATCGGAGAAGATGATGAGCTTGAGTCGAGGATGACTTCGATTCAAGAGGGGGGAGGATGATGAGGACATCTCTTTATTGAATACACACAATGCTCCTCCACCTAATATAGCTCGTGCACAACAACTAAATTTAGAGGTGAGCATGTTCCCAAACACATGTCTTTCTTTCTTTGAGAATAAATTGCTACCTAATGATTTTATCACGATTAGGACAATTTGAGAGGATAAAGGGAAGCATGAAGAAGGAATAGGTGATGCTCAAGACCAGCAAAGCATGTTTGACCTTGGAGGAGGTTCAATCCAACCCGAGGTTGAGTTGCCCCTGGGTTCTAGGAATAGTGCACTAAAATGGACGTTCAGGTCACATACGGAATCCATTTTGTATGTTCTAGATATGGATGAATAGACAAGAAGATAACCTTTCCAACGGCACTGGTCTCATCACCAAATTCCACCGAAGTCAACGAGAATTGTTAAAACAAGATGACGTCCATTAGTGTAAGGATTTGCCCATAAGGATGCCCTAAAGTCTATATACTCAGTAATTGCGGTCATTACATTTAGGTTTTTGCTTAGTTGTCATCTGTTATCAAACAGTTTCGTTGTTTGACGGTTTTTTTATTCCAACTTCGTGAGTTTGTTGTTTGACGGTTTTTTTATTCTAACTTTGTGAGTTTAATTCAGATATCGCAATTGAGTTGCGTTTTTCTTTGTTTTTGCTTGTGTTCTTCGATTCACAAGCTGGGATTAGCCTTTTTCCTGAGGTCAATATCGTGTGTGCACGATTGATAACTAGAGGAGAAGTGGTGCTGCGATTGCGAGGTTCGAATCGTGTTGATTTGAGGCTAAATCGATTGTGTGACGCATCTTCACCACATTGAGACTTACCACGACCTGACGGAAGATCGAGAACGACATACACATCAGGCGCTGTAATAAATCATTCACTGGAAATCATCTCGGTATAGTATTGTTTGTTTGCTTGTTTTAATCTTAGGAATAAAAAAAGAATTTTGGAAATAAGTATTGGGGAAGTGCATCCCGAACAGAACAATTATTCTACATTTTTCTCCCTGTACGTGATGAGCGAGCAAAACTTCACACAACAAAAGAAAGAGGAATCCTGACTGCGCCCAGATCAGGTCGATAGACCCATAGATTGGCCAACCCAGTTCTTGCAATCTTCGACCTAGTATTTCTGGTGACCCCCTACTTCCTATTTTCCTGGAAATTTTGAGTTTTGAATATAACCATCGATGCCAATTTAAAATTCAAAACTAATATGGATAATTCCCAATCATGAATAAAATTAATTGATTATCTAGTATGCCTAGTATCCCTTGATTTAAATATCACTTGTGACTACACTTTAGGGACCCCATGATATTTAGATTATTGGCAATTATGATATGACGTAGTGGTATTGTTGCTCTTGCATAGTTGATAAACCTTGGGAAAATTAGAACTCCTCTGTCCCTTAAGAAATTCCTACCAAGGCTAAATGAAATTCTAGTTTAAAACCTGAAAAGGTTGCTTGTTTATGTTGAATTTTGTCAATGTTTGTGACCCTAGCTAGATTTTCATCTTATTCTGATCAAGATTAATCATCATCATCCATTTTTCTTGAGGCTATTCATATGTTGGGTCCTCCAATCAAAAATGAAGGTATGGCTGTGTGAAAAAAAGTGCTGAGAATAGCAATAAAAAAAGAAGCACACGCCATACTCTCTAAGACCATCTAAAAGAGGAGACCCTAATAGCCATCATATCCACCATTTTTATTGCATCATGTCTTGATCAGAATTGATGAATATCTTTCCATGGATCCAATTTTTGATTTAGCAACATACATGAAGCAAGTCAACTCATTTGTCTCACCAAGCTCCACAAATAAGCCTGTTATGAGAGAAAAGACACTTTGGTTAGAAATTAAACACAGAGCATCATGAGAGATTTTAAGAAAGGGGGATATGTGAAGTTGCAAAAATCCCAAGGTAGAATTGACTGCTATTGTGAAGTTTTAACAGGATTCTTCTGATTGCCAATGATTAAAAATGTTATGGTGGACACATCAAAGTCATCAGTGTGATTTAAACTTGGAAGAATTTACATACTAGATCAATCATTAATTTTATTCAACCTTAGCTCAGCACTTTACTCAAGGAAGAGCAAATACTAAGTATAGGGGACTTTGTTGGTGATCATTAAACTAAAAAATTTTCCTCCAACATTTCTGCATAAAATGATGACATCCAACACCAAACTTAGTGATAGGATTTATTTCTAATATTTTTCATGAGTTTTGGTGAATTTTGTATGCATGAATAAATTATCCATATTTTTCTGGAACTAGAAGAAGAGAGAGGCAGTGGTTTGGTGATAAAATCAAATTTCCTGCACCGACCTCCTCAAGGCTATAAATAGGACCCCCTCTCTCATTTCAAGACACACTTCAAGTTACAATTAGAGCTCCATTGTCAAGTCTAGCATTAGAGTTAGTGCTAGAAATCAGGGAGAGAGTGTGAGGGACATGGAGGAGGCTCTAGAGTAGTCTATGTCTTCCTCAATTTGTACACCGATGTTGTCCGAATGATCAAGTGTAGAGTGTCAGGCCGTCGACACCAACTCAACATTGTGTACATCTTCGGAGAACTCTTTTTCCACTTCTTCGACCTGTACCTCTATGTGGCATTGCTTATTTTCATTTAAGTCAAAGTGATTGCTCAGCATGTTTTATGTTCTTAGACTTAGTTCATATTCTTACTGCCTACTGGATCAATGCTCTAAAATTGACTTAGAGTGCTTTAGTTTAAATTGTGCACTAGATTAAAGTACTAATTTACTGCATAGGTGTGGAGTCTAAGCAAGTAATTACCTTTATTTATTGCATACTCCTGGTCTGTAGAAGTAGGTGATAGGTAGTGACAACCTTGTCCGTCCATTAAAATCCTCCACATTCAGGTACGTAGTAATGCTGAAAGCCGGAGCTGCTTGTAGATATTAGAGGAAATCGGTGCCTGAAGTAGTGCGCTAAGGATTCGACCTTAACTTCGTTTAAAGTTAGAACACCTGTGAATCCCTCTCTACCCAATCCATTAAAACTTGCTGTCCTTGAAAGATATTGATTGCTTAGATTTGCACACACGTTACTTGTATTCAATAACCTTAGTAATACATTTGAGGGAAGTGCTACAACGGTATTCCGTGCGCTTGCAGATTTACCTGTAGAAGTAAGAATTACCAACATGTTACAATTCCCAAGACTCTACAACATCTATGACAATAAGAATATTATGGTTGGGAAATATTTACAAGAGGGGTGGTATATATGGTTTAGAAGGATGCTGGGACAGGAAGAGGTCTCAAAATGGAATGAGCTGAGTACTAAACTTGAAGCAGTGGAGACTTCAGAGGCTTTTGATACTGTTATTTGGACCCCGACGAAACCAGAGAGTTATCGACTAGCTCGCTATATAAATTCATGATGGATGGAGGTGAAACTAATGGGATCGTGATGCAAATTTTGAATTGTGCCATTCCTTTAAAAATCTAAATCTTTCTTTGGCAAGCTTTCTAGCATAAAATTCACACTAATGTCCAACTGAAAGAGAAACAGTGGAATGAGAGTAGCTTATACAATCTATGTGGAGTGGTAGAGGATGTAGATCATCCTTTGTTCTTATGTCCATTGGCCAAGTTGGCCTGGTGTTACATTAGAGAGGTGTTAGGCTGAGGGAGCCAATCAACCTTAGTTCAAAATTTTGTGGATACTTGGTTATATGATCTGTCGAGTTTTTTTTTCTTGTTTGCAGGGGTAGCCTAGGCGCTACAGCTGCTAAAAAACTCGATAACGATGAAATCTATTGTGAAAAAAACCAATTGATGTAATGTTTCTTGGCATTTTAATCTTGCAGAAGTGAAAGGCATTGTTGGAGGATAAAAAACATGAGAAGATGGAGAGGATCATTCATATGCTTTTATTCAAGACTGCGATGTTCTTGAATGTTCAGACATAGTAGAACTTCAAAGGTGGTTTAGCATACTGAGGCTTATTTGCAGATATTGATTTTACTGGACTTAAATGTGTGTTAAAATGATGAAAAATTTACCTTTTGTTAAGCTGTGAAACTCTTTGTAATGAAACTGTTACTGTCTGCTTTCTACAATAACAAGGCCTATTTCGACCTTTCATAAAAAAAAAATCTTACGTTCTCCTACAAACGACAAATTTCTCTAAAGTTTGCGTCTTTTGAAGCATTAAACATGGCGTGATCTATCTGACGTGGCTGCAGGGTCGGATTAGATTCTATTGGCTTGCGCTCGCCTCGCAATCCAAAACTGTTCCTCAGCTATGGGCCCCGCTTGGATGGTTCCCGATCGCGGGCTTGCAATCCGATGAGCCGAGGGTTTGGACTGGAGTGAGGGAGAGGTTTAACAAGTGCTCGCCGGATTCCGCGGGTCGGCTGCCTCATCGATCCAATCGGCCCGTTACCGCTCACTCCTCAGTTCACCGCAAGAAGCAATTTTGCCATAAAAATTAAATGGCGGCGGTCAAGGCGTCTCTGCTGTTGCAGCTTCCAAAGGCTCGGCCGACGATTCCGCTGTCTCGTCAACGCCGCCGTCGCCACCTGCCCGTCGCCATCGCCATGGCCTCGTCGTCCTCCTCGGATAGCCCCAAGCGAATCGTGGTGGGTACCTACATGCTCCTCCCCTCTTTGCTTCGGATCCTCTTCCATTTGCCGCCTCCAGCGGCGGCTGCTTCTGTCGTCCGCCGCCGCGGCCAAATGCTGGTACTCTTTATCTATACAAGCCAGCGACAACGCTGAAACGTGCATCAATGTCATGTGCAGCTCGGCTGCGGCGGAATCTCCACGGACTACCTGGCGACCGTCGCCTCCTTCCCCAACCCCGACGACAAGATCCGCAGCCTCGCCCTCAAGATGCAGGGCGGCGGCAACGTAGGCAACGCCCTCACCGCCGCCGCGCGCCTCGGCCTCACTCCTAGAGTCATATCCAAGGTTCCTCCTTTTCTTCTTCCCTTCCCTCACTCTCCATTCTTTCTTGACCCTACACTGGTCGTTGTTGCTTCCGATAAACCAAATTCGAATCCTGTCGATCAGGTAGCTAACGATTCTATGGGAAGAAGCATTCTCCGAGAGCTGCAGGCTGATGGCGTCGACACATCATACATGGTGGTATGTATCACATTCCCATACCTTAGCAGCGCAGTTACTGTCACTCAAAAGCTTGCTTCTACTTTGCTGTGCCCATGGTCGTACAATTCCAAATCTCTCGGTGAATGATGCATCTTTTTCCAGGTCTCAGAGGATGGCAATTCGTCCTTCACCTATATAATTGTTGACAATCAGACGTAAGTTGATTTTTTGGCACAAGGCAAACTCTCTTCGTAACCCCTCCTTTTCTTCCTGAACAGGACGCCCTTTTGCTTGTATATATTTTTAGTTTACAGATCGATTGATGGCAATACATTTTTGTTATGGCCTTATATTGTTGTTTCACTTTTGATTTAGGAAAACTCGTACATGTATTCACACTCCTGGTTATCCCCCAATGGTGCCTGAGGAGCTCACAAAGGAAAACTTGTTTCGTGCTTTAGATGGTGCAGAGATTGCCTATTTTGATGTGCGGTTGCCCGATACTGCTTTAGTTGTTGCAGAAGAGGTAATAGTTTCTCTTGCATTAGTGTCACAAATTTTCCCTTTTGCTTAAATTTATAGTATTTTCTGCAACACTATTGACATTGATCTTTGTTTATGGAACAACAATCCAGTGCAGGCTAGCCAAAGAAAAATTCCTATATTGATTGATGCCGAAAGAAAAAGAGAGGGATTGGATGAGCTTCTTAATTTTGCATCTTATGTTGTATGTTCTGCAAAGTTGCCTCAGGTAGGTTGTCCTATTGCAAACTGCTACTACCTCTGTCCCAGAATAACTTTACATCTAGGGTTGGTCCAATCTATCTTTGACTAAAGATTTCTATAAATTTAATCAACTTCAATGGTATAAAATATATATTCTGGAAATATTTCTTATGATAAATTTAAAAGTACAAGTTTCATATTTTAAAAGTTAATCAAATCTATAGAAATTATTGGTTAAAGCTCGATGGCACGGAACCCAAACATAAACCTATTTTGAGACGGAGGGAGTAAATCCTATCATAGATTCTTTCAACTTAATATAGCCATTTACTTTTCTGTCCAGACGTTATTGCTGTCCCACATTCCAAGTATAGAGGTCAAGTATGTACGTTTCTCATGACTGAGCAAAAGCTGATTTTTTTAACTTCATTTCGTGATGTTAGGCCCATGCTGGCTTTGTTGTCTTTATGTTAGTCCCTTCTTTAAACATTACCCATCGTGCTGCATATTTCAGACATCAAAGCTATGAAGTTAGGTGTATGTACGACATTCTTATGCAGTTGGACTCTTGTAGATTACTTTATTTTTCCAAAATCCAAATTTGCAGGCCTGGACTGGAGCCTCATCAGTACCAGTTGCATTAGTATCCATGCTTTGGAGGTTACCGAACATCAAATTCGTTATTGTAACTCTGGGAGAGAAAGGCTGTATAATGCTTGAAAGAAGCATGATAGGTATTGTTATTTTAATGTGTAAGCATTTTAGACAGATAAGGCAGTAGTACTGGGATATGCAATCTTCTCGCAAATTGATTAATGGTGATATGTCTTTCTGTAAAACTACATTGCAGATGCCTCTGAGGCAGAGGAAATAGATGTGGAGGTCCTGGTGGAATCACTAGAGAAGAAAGTTGATCGAAGGTGTACTGGGCCAAAATGTATTGCTTCCAAGGTATGATGCCGGATTTGTGATGAGTGTGTTTTCGACATATGTATATTCCTCAAATCATCTGGAATATCATGATCTGTAGTTTGTGGGCTTGAGCTGTTGTACACCATCTAAAACTGTTGTAAAGAAAGTGAAATCCTTTTCTTCTACTATCCGAATTAGTGGTGGTAAAAACATCAATTTTTTTTACTTATAATGTAATGCAATGTCTAGAGCACATTAGTGGGCCTATTTGAATAGACGGGTTATTATAGTTGGACCGGTATGTCTGTAACAGTAGTAAGTTTGCATTCAGCTTTTTTTCTGCCTCTGTCCTTGTTTCAGTCAAATTTGAGAATCAGTGCAGATGGAGTAGGCTCTATAAGTGGCAGGTTGCTTCTTGGGACAGCTGAAGTCATACCACCTGAAGAGCTCGTAGACACAACTGGTGCGGGCGATGCTTTCATTGGAGCAATTCTATATGGTCAGTATGATGCTTGTCCTTTTCTATGGGAAAAAATCACATCAGTTGGTTAAGTGGATTGAGTAACCTGCTTTTTACTACTGTCAGAATGAGTAAATTTTGTCGTTAGAAATCAGATGGCAGATGCTCATTCTTTATGTAATACTATGGGTGTAAAAAGGTGCACCTAATGTTACCCTCTGAACCTCTTTAGTTCATAAAAATGAGCTAGTTTTTTAAAAGTTTGAGGGAATTTTGAAAAGTTTAGTTCATTTTCTTGAACATATATAGGTTTACAGGGTATTTGATCACTCTTTTACACCTTTATCCAATATTCATAGAGGCCTACAATTAGGTTGGTAAGGTTTGTTTCATACTTCTTTTTTGTGTGGATCTAGTTGTTAATTTGAAAGCATCTAGATAAATACTCCCTCAGTCTTGAATTGTTGTCGTTGTTCAAAAATAAGCTAAAGTTCTAGTTCTGACGACAACAATTTAAAAATGAAGGGAGTACAATACGCTCCCGGTCTACTTAGTCCTGTCGCCACATCCTTTGGCACCATGCTGATCCAAATGGGTGTTAATTCTCTGTCTTCCCAACCAGAATGCGTTGTTTGTTTACAGATGGTTACATGAGACAATTACAAAATCTTTGTGATATGAGCTAATCATTTTATTTTTTTTCACATCCTTAGGTTTATGCACTGTGATGCCGTCAGAGAAGATGCTACCTTTTGCTGCTCAAGTGGTAAGTCATCTTTGTTGTTCACATTTGGTCTTTCATATAAGATTATATAAAAAAGAAAATAAATGATGTCTCTTAAAACATTTCATCATTTGCTTATGTGAAAAGTAAACTTGCAGGCTGGTTGCGGTTGTAGAGGTTTAGGGGCTCGGAGTGGCCTTCCTTATCGCACAGACCCACGCCTGGCAGATTATTGATTTGAGGACATCATACTTGCTTTCCTATCCATGTTTTGAACATCCTTTGGGATTAAAAAAAAGTCTAGTTTGATCAAGAACATGTAATAATTCATAATAAAGCTGCCTCTCAACTGTAAACAGAGACATCATAAAATAAAATTACTTGTGGACGAAGTTGTTTCTCCTGTTACGCTCATCCTGAAGTCCTGAGTTATTTGTGTCAGCAATTACTTATGGAGATTCACACACTGCATAATGCAATTGTCAATATTTATTCGAACTCCAGCACTTATCTACTGCTTTTGTTTTAAAATTGTTGTTGTTGTTGTCTAAGCCGTGTTTAGCATTTGCATAATTACATTTCAGAGTCTATAGTGTTGATTGTTTGTGTTTTAGTTGCTGGATTTTAAAATCTTCTTGCATCAGTTGTTTTTTCTTAATCGTTCATCATTTGCATCGTTCAATTTGTTATTCGTGTCACATCTGTTATATTGCTTAAAAAATTTTCACCTATTCATCCCTTATTTCAAGCACTAACAGATCCTTTGCATTCAAATCACCCATCCATTAGCTTCCGCCATAAAATCATCTACAAAATTTGCATCTAATTTTCAATCTGAATTTGTTTTCAGCTTTTACCATATATCTAAGACGGTGATCCATCATTAAAATAGTCATAACTTTTGTTTTGACT
>BCLH01000066.1:292040-303123 GCA_001602315.1 Zoysia pacifica
AGAGGATGAAATTTTCTAAACCTGAATTGTCTTTGTTAACTAGAACTTATTTTTATGTTACACGCAACTCTGATTGTAGAGGTGTGTTTATGGTGCATAGAGTTTATATTTGCTCAAATTTGAAATCCTCTTGCATGGTGAAAATAAATGACAAACAAGATGATGCAAATACAAAATATCATGACATGTCATGTTTATCTAGTTTTTCTAAGACAACACAGTTTATAGCTTCTCAAAAGAATGATAATGATTCTGATTATGCGGATTATTTCAAATATATATTTTGATAAAAAGTTTATCTTACTGATTTTTATGATAAAAATACTCCATGTGATGGTTTAATGTGCAAAGATGCTTTGTTTACATGTCGTGATTTTTCTAGCTATTTGTGCGTTTCAATTACTAACTATTTGAAAAAGTATCATAATACTCAAAAAAGCAAGCCGAGGATGGCTTTCCATCAAGAAGAGATTGATGAGACTATAAAGATCTTTCAGCCACCAAATGATTGCACTCAAATACCCCTTTGGCCTCTATCTTTTCATATAGGTTGCAGGGCATGGTGGCGTCGAGGTTTCGACAATAAACGTGAGTCGAGTATGACTCCAAAACAAGAGAACACACAATACTTCTCAAATTAGTATTGATGAAACTCGCACCATAGTTGAGATTAGATGTGAGCTTGTTACTAAACACATGTCTTCTTTCTTTTGATAATAAATTGCTACCTAATGACTTTATTATGATTAAAAGCATTGGAAAGGGTGAAGAGAAGCATGAAAAAAGATTTGGAGATGCTCAGAATTAGCAAGGTACGTTCAACCCCGGAGAAGATTCAATCCAACTCGAATTCGAGTCTGAGTCGGACTTTAGGAGCAGTCTGGACTAAAATGGATGCCTCGGTCGCATACGAGCTCCATTTTAGACGTTCTATATATGGATGGAAAGCTAAGGAGATAAGCTTTTCAATGGATCTAATCTTATATGAAAATACTTTCTAGATCTCTAGAAATCACCAAAAATATGATGTCTATAATCTTTTAGGGTGCTGTGACATTATCTTTTGGCACCTCGGCCGTGTATCTTTTCTAGACCCATTAGTATTAGGATTTTTCCTCTAAGGACGTCCTAACCTCTATATAAACAGTAACCGCATCATTAGAGATTGGTTTTGATTAGCTTTCATCTGTTATAAACATTTTTGTCGTTTGACGGTTTGTTGGATTTCAATTTTGTGAGTTTAATTCAGATTTCGCAATTAAGTTGTGTTCTTCCTTGTTCTTTCTCGTGTTCTTTGATTTGCAGACAAGGATTTGCCTTCTTGGTGAGGTCGATCGTGTGTGCATGATTGATAACCATAGAAGATGTGGTGCTGCAATTGCAGGGTCTAAATAGTGTTGATTTGAGGTCGGATCGATTGTGTGTCGCATCTTCACGAAATCGAGAGTTATCATGACCTGACGGAATATGAGGAATCACGTACACATCATTTTAAAGAGCATCTCCAACAGTTCCTTATAATATTTACTCCTCAAGCTGGACTTAGGAAGTTCCAAAAATCTATTAGGAGTAAAATAAATGTCTTCCTCCAACAACTACTGATAATCATTCCTAAAAGAATTTTTAAATTATTCCACATCATACATAACCAAACGTAATCATCTACTAGACCAGATTTGATCTTCAACCGAGTCCAATTTCAACTCCAACGACGATTTGGTGCACGAACTGACGATTTTGGAGCTTTCGGGACTACCAATCTGATCCCTAAACTTAGGGAACAAGGGAACCTTTTTTGCATATTCTGATGTTTAGGGAGTTGATTTAGAGAACCGTTGGAAGGTTGTTTTTTGGTAATTTCTTAATTTTTTGTTCAGGGAGATAATTTAGAGAACTACTAGAGAACAATTTATGTTTGGTGGCATAAATGTCAATATCAGATCAACAATTACCATTTTTTTAATAAAAATTTAATATTATATCGGTTAAACAAACTCAGTAACAGATCAGAATGTCATATAGCATAGAGCCCTTTGAATCCTTCATTAGCAACAATGAGATGAACAATGTCAGGAGAAGACCTAAATTAGCCAGTTTGCATTCATGGTTTGACCACCTGAATGAAATGAGACCTAATTTGAATGCAGCACGTCACTCTTTTGTAGCAGTGGTAGTGTTGATGCCGAAACAGATCCCGAGCCAACGCACCACGCACTTGTCCGTGTGCGGAACGTCGATGTCGCCTTGATACCAATCAACCGCAACACCTAGAAAGTCGAGCTTGGGAGGGACCCTGTCGGAGCAAGACCTTCTTATAGTTGATTCGGGTTCGGTTAGGCCAGCTGGATCGCCGGGACGGGAGGAGGATAGAATTAGAGTTTGAGAGAGGCGATTAGGGTTTCGAGAGGTAAAATGTAAAATGCAATTAGTAGAGACAATTAGGTTACCTCCTCTATTGGCCTTAGGCCTCTTTATATAGAGGTGGAGTGGTCTTACCCCGTGAAGCCATGGATCTTCTTGATTAGAAAAAAAAATTAGCTCTGATTTGCTTTTAAAACTACCAAAAAACATGATCTCCAGACACTCCGGCACCGAACACTCCGGTCATCAACGGGATGCTCTGGTGGGTTCTAGACGGATTCCAGAAGGGGTGTTCACAGACACGCCGGCCCATTATCGGACACTTCGGGCCAATTCCAGAAGGGGTTCCATCGGACATTCCGGTACCTGGTCAGACACGGTGGTGGTTCTGGGCTAGTTCTAGAGAGGGGTCTCTTGGACATTCTGGCGTTTGGCCGGACATTCCCGTGAATTTTGGAGCGAATCTTGATGGGGGTCTGGCAGACCCGTACCGGACACTTCGGAGTATTAAAATTTTGACTCCAGAGGGGTCTCGCCAGAGACTCCGACACCATGCGGGATAGTTCGGTATTTGCAGATTTTGAGTGTCAACATATCCCCCTGTTTTTTGGTAAAGCAAGCATACCAAAAAGTATTTTAAACACTCAAAAACCACTAAGGGCGATGGTTCTCTTGACACATTGGCCGAATTATCATCCTTGGCAATGACACTCTTTATATCGGCCATTTTTTTCAAGCCTCTTGCTACACACTTGAATGATACTTTAGGGCCCTAGGCAGTGGCTCCCTCGCACATTTTCTATCGTGTATGCATTTCTAGCTATGACCTTTACTATCTTATAGGGTCCTTCCCAACTAGGAGACCACTTTTCAAATTTGTTGCTCTTTGCACCAACGGCCAAAATAGTTTTTCAATCTAATTTGCCCACCTGAAAAGTTTTTATTTTTACCTTCTTATTGTAAGCTCTAGCAACTCTTGCTTTGTCCTTCTCAATTTCTTTCAAAGCATTCAAACGCTTATCAGTAACCTTAACAATATTGTCTAACATCAAAGTATGATATTCGCTAATGGACAAATCATTTTGCCTGGCTAATCTCAAGGCTCCTAGATTTACCCTGATGGATAAAACGACCTCTTGTCCATATCGAGCTTATAAGGGGTTACTTTAGTGGCTCCATGTCTAGATATACTATGAGCCCACAATGCTTCTAATAAGACCTCATGCCATCTTTCAGGGTTATTTTCTATCTTTTTTGTAATGAGCTTAATCAAAAATTTATTATTAGACTCGGTCTAACCATTGGCATGAGCATAATATAGAAATGAATTGAGTATTCTAATTCCATAAGATTCAGCTAATTCTCAAACATGACTATAAGGAAATGAAGTACCTTGGTTTGTAGTTGAAGTTTGCGAGATACCGAATCTATGAATAATATGCTCGGTAAGGAACTCAATTACGTCCTTGTGTGTCATGTTCTTGAGAGCAACCGCTTCGGTCCACTTGGTGAAGTAATCCATTGCGACTAACACGAAGCGGTGTACCTTCGAAGATGACGGATGTATTTGCCCTTTAAAATCCAACCCCCACCCTCGAAATGGCCAAGGCTTTATGATAGGGTTCATCATGGTATCGGGCAACAATTGAATATTGCCAACTTTTTGGCACTATTTGCATCTTTTGTAGTAGCGATAACAATAGGCAATCACGGTTGGCCAATAAAATTCGGCTCTTCGCAATAGCCACTTCATTTTTGTAGCAAATTGATGCGTACCACAACTACCCTCGTGAACTTCTCCCATAGCCACTTTGGCTTCTTCATCACCTAAACACTTTAAATGCAAATCGTCCCCCATTCCATGATATAAATTATCATCAATCAAAGTATACATGAAAAGCTACATGCTGAGCTTTCCTATCCATGCTTTGACGTGCTAATAGCCGAATCGTCCAATTTAAGAATCTCAAGCATTAGTTTCTTGATGATCGAAAATCTACCTTTGCTAACATTGTAACTCGATGCTTGTTGCGCCAAATCATCGGCCCTATTGTTTTCTAGCCTAGGAACATAGTGTATACGAAACTGGTCCATACCCTTGATAACATCTAGGCATTTGTCTAAAATGGCATTCAACGATATATTTAAACATTGAAAAATTCCAGCAACTTGTTGCACCACTAACAATGAATCGCCGAAAGCCTCTACATGTTTTACCCCCATAGACTCTAACGTCTCCAAGCCGAACAACAATGCCTCGTATTTGGCCTGATTGTTGGTGCAATTGTACTCTAATCGGTTTGAGAATTCAAAATGTATAACATGACGAGAAATCAGCACTACACCGATAACTTGACTCTCCTTGCAAACCAATCCATCAAAATACAATTTTCAAGGGATAAATGTCATATAACAATCTTGCTCTAAGTCAATTAGATGCTCAATAATAAAATTAGCAATAATTTGGCCTTTCATGGATTTCAATGATTCATAGGTCAAATCATACTCAATAAAAGCATACGCCCATTTACCAAGTCTCTCACTAGATATTGGTCTATGTAGCATGTGTCTAATAATATCGGTTTGACATCTAACCACAAAATCACTATATAGCAAATAATGTCTCAAATTGGTGCAAGCATGATACAAGGAAAAGCATAGTTTTTCAATGAGGGTGTACCTTGTTTCAGCATCTATAGACCTCCGGCTTCTTTTGTCAAAACATCACTAATCACATCATCTTTTGCCGCTATGTAAAGACGAAAAGGGACTCCACACTTGGGTGCCCTAAGAACTGGTGGCGAAGACGAGTATTCTTTAATTTTATCAAAAGCTTCTTGTTGTTTAGCTCCCAAGTAAATTCGGCTTCATTCTTTACGCGAACGATAGTTGACCTTTCACGACAAGTTGAAAATGAATCTAATTTACCTTATCTAAGAACCTTTGCAATTCTTCCTTGCATGTGGGTGCTTGCACACTTCTAATTGATTCTACCTTTTTATGATCTATCTCTATGCCTTTTTCATGGATTATTAAGGCTAAAAACTTCCCAGCCATCACCAAAAGCACATTTGAGTGGATTTATTTTTAAACCAAAACGGCGCATTCAGTCTAAAGCAAGTTGTAAATCAGCCAAGTGAGGGTCTAAAGTAGCCTATTTGATCATCACATCATCTATATAAACCTCTATGATGACACCGAGCAAATCATGAAAGATAAAGTTCATAGCCCTTTGATATGTGGTGTCCACTTTTTTATCTCAAAAGTCATAACAACTCATTCAAACAATCCTTCAAAACCAGGACACCTAAAAGTAGTTTTAGACATATCATGTTCGGCCTTGAAGATTTGATTGTAACCTGCAGTACCATCGAGAAAACTAATCACTTTAGGGCCGAAAGCATCATTAAGCAACATATAAGCTATGGACATAGGATATTCATCTTTAAGAGTGGCTCTATTCAAATATCTAAAGTCAATGCAAACCCTTATCTTACCCGTGTTCTTCTTCTCAACGGGCACAATGTTAGATATTCACTCTGCATACCTACAAGGTCTTATAAAATTTGCATGAAACAATCAGTTAATTTCTTTAATCTGATCGTGCATGTCCGGGTTAAATCTTATCATTGGTTGTTTAAAAGGCCTAAAACAAGATTCTATTAGAAGTCGATGCTCAACGAGCCTGCGGCTCAACCCGGGTATTTCATTATAAGACATGCAAAATAGTCCACATATTCTCTTAGTAACCTAATTAATTTCATCTAATAATCGGCTTCTAGATTGGCATTTATAAAGGTCAGCCTTGGGTTATTATCATCACCAAGATTGATCTCCTCGAAAGGTTCGGCCGACGTGAACCTTTGTCCTAATTTATCCATATCTTCTATTTCTTCTATAGCCTCACACATATCATTCTTGCTAGAACAATAGTGTTCCACCCTCTTTTCCATTAAATCACATTATACAGTTAAGCCGATTTTTCACCGACTTTACATTGACGAGCACAAAACCATCCCTAGTCACACTAAGAAAATCATAATCCGTCAAGTCTAACCTGGTCAAGCACTTAATGGTATCATGTGGCAAGGAACATGAATTGGCTATAGCAACACAAGCCGATACATATGCATGAACAACCTCTACATACTCATTGTATCAATAATTGATGCAATGTAAAAGGAACACACTTATTAGCGTGAATCCAATCACGCCCTAAGATCAAACTATAGCTGCCCCACACATCGGCGACAAGAAAGCGGTAGCCATAGTTTTGCTCTCAACAGTGAGCTCCATAGAAGCGACCCCTTTAGCCTCGATAGGATCTCCTCCTCCCACACTATTTAATGTCATGTTGGTCCATATGAGCTCGTCATCGGCCTTACCTAGCTTTTTAAACAAAGAATATGGCATTAGATTAACAATAGCGCCGCCATCTACAAGCATGCGATAAATTGGTGTACCATTAATATGACCTTTCATATAGAGAGATTTCAAATGGTTATCCGATTCTTTGGGCTTTTCAAAAATGCATTCTTCGGCTCAAAATTGAATTGTGTCATAACCTCCTCGTCTTCTTCTACCAGAGAATAATCGAAAAGAGATAAGCAAATGGTGTTAATTTCTGTACCTTCTTTGGGCGTTGTCAGCTCGTAGTCTAGAAGATCATTATCGTCGAACTCGGACATGTCAACGTCCCCATTGGGTGAAAGTATTGCGGAACTCTCCCCCGACGCAATATTGACTGGATTTGGCATCTCCAGCACTGCCACCGCATCCCCCAATGGTGGTGAAGTAGGAGCTTTTGGTTCTAATTCTCCATTAACTCTCCATTGCTTACCTTGAGTGACCATCGGCTTGATGTCGTTGAACATTTCATCAACCTTCTTTTCAACCTCCTCCCGGATCTCTTGAAGGTGCAACCTTTGTAACTTCCTTTGTTGAGTTTAGGTTAAGCCAGAGGGACACCACCTCGACTATGTGTACTTAGTCAGCTCTCTCACTTTCTCTTGGGCAGGGGGTGTCACAACATCTTGTTGATGGACTGGGTCACTTATCTTGATCGGCTCGCTAAAAGTTTCCCCAATCTTCATATTGGTCAAGCCAATCTTGATGACACCTTCCAATGCAGCTCCCTGACTTCCAGAGATCTCAGGAGCACGTTTGCTACTCTCCACTCCATTTTTAACTCGCCACTCTTGCTTTGGAAGTGAACCTGGCATTTCAAAACCAGCACGGTGCTCATCACTATTGACCGATAAATTCCTCAATCGGTCGTTTACAGGGCCATAGAGCCTCTAGAATACACTTTCCCTCGGTGTATTCCATCCCGGATGAAAAGATGGGGGAGGCATCAGTGGCATGGGCACTCATCCTCCCACATAAGGGTTCCACATCAAGAATGGTAGAAATGGTGTAGGAGGGAACCATGGTGGTGGCACCCTAAATCCATGAGTAGGAGAAGGCCCTTGAACGTCTACTGTTTGCTTCACTCCCTTCCTAGGTGGGCTATCTCCCATTGGTGATGACCTTGAACGCCTTGTTGACCGATTGGCTAAATCGGTCCTTTGGTTCTTATACTTGGCCATAAGACGGTCAAAGGTTCTCTTAGGCAGATCTTTCTGTCCGTAGCCTTGCCTTGTTTCACTTTCCACTTGCCCAGCTCAGGATTATTTGGTTTGATCATTTTGGGCTGTGGAGCTTCCCCTCGGTCTCGAGCCTTTGATAGTGACTTTGGTACACTCTTATCCATTCGAAGACTTTTCGAGCACCACCTTCCTAGAGGTATCCTTATCATTCAAAGGAGCTGGCCTTTCCTCTCCGATGACCACATTCTTCCCTTTTGTTGTATCGGCTTGATAAGGCCGAATCATCACTTTGAGGTTGAGCTTTAGAGTGTTAACGGAGAAAGGTTGCCTGTCAATCTGCATCTCCTTAAAACTCAATCATCCTTCATTGAGGGCCGATTAAACATGTCGATGAAAAATATTGCAATCATTAGAGGCATGAGAATGAGAATTGTGCCACTAACAATACGCTCTATGTTTTAATCCATCCGCCGGAGGCAAAGTATATGCAATCTTAATAAATTCACCATTGTGCAATTCATCAAATATTTTATTGCATTTAACTACATCAAAGGTGTATTTCACATCGTCTTTTCGATTCTTATGAACCCGTTTGAGCGAATCACGTGCAAATGATTTTGCCTTAGATGGCCAAACAAATTAGGCAGCCAATATATTATAGGTGTCATCATCAGAGCTATCTGAACCGTACTCCACGAGGTGCACATTGTGGCGGGTCTTATAATCATGTTTCATCTCTTTGCTTCAATTTTCTTGAGCCGAAGCTTTTTGTTGGAGGTGAGCGAGAGTAAGAAAATCGTATTCCTCCAACTTTTCCTTAAGGTGAGACCGCAAACCACTGAAGCTAGGTCAGCTAGATTTTTTTTTGCATAAATTGTCAAATTAAAACATTGGTTCTTAACATCTCTAAACCACCGAATATAATCTACAACGGTTTTATCTCTTCTTTGCCTAACCGATGTTAAATGTGACAATTTTAACTCGTTATCCCCGGAATAAAAATGATCATGAAATCTACGCTCTAAAGACTCTCATGTATAAACGGAACCCGAGGACAACGATGAAAACAATAATAAAGCTGTTCTGATTATTGATAAAGAAAACAAATGCACTTTTAATGCATCATTAGAACCCGCCTCCCCTAGTTGAACAAAGTGCTGACTAACGTGTTCCCTAGTGGTCTTACTATCCTCACCATTAAGTTTAACAAAATCAGGAACACGGCATCCGCTGGCATAAGGGACCAAATTGAAATATGCAGGGTAGGTTTTTTTGTAAATTCGGTCCCTCCCTTCAAGATCCACCCCTAGCATTTCATAGAATTGTTTGCTCAAATCTTCTTTAATAAAAGAAATGCAATCCTCCATATTAGTGATGGGTGATCTATGAGGTGTGCCTTGTGGCGTGGGGTGCATGCTCATTCGCATGGCATTAAATATTTTCGTTAGGCATAGGGCCATGAGAAATACTCGTATCACTAGGTGGGATAGGTGGTGTGCTATACACGATGGTACGATATGGTGGAACAAAATTGGTCGATTCATTCAATCGGCTACTAACCGGATTGGGAATGCTAGTGGGAGTCATGAGTACGTGGTTTTCAATCTTTCGTCAGGTCGTGATAACTCTCGATTTAGCGGAGATGCGACACACAATCGATCCAGCCTCAAATTAACACGATTCGAACCCTGCAATCGCAGCACCACTTCCCCTCAGGTTATCAACCGTGCGCACACGATTGACCTCGCCAAAAAGGCCAATCCCTACCTGCGAATCGAAGAACACAAGCAAGAACAAGAAAGAACGCAACTCACTTGCGAAATCTGGATTGAATCACAAAGTTAGATAACCAACAAGCCGTCAAACGGCGAAATTATTTGAAAACAGGAGAAAACTATTCAAAACCTCCCTCTAATGACAGTGGCTACTGAATTTATAGAGTTCAGGTCGACCTTAAGGGCAAACACTAATACTAATGGGCCTAGAAAAAATACACGACCCAAAGGCCAAAAGGTAGTGTCGCAGCACCCGGGCAGTTTCTGGATGTCATATTATTTTAATAATTTCTGCTGATTCCGGTTGAACTTGGAGATGGGATCAATTCTGTTGGAAAAGTTATCTTGTTAGCTTTCCAACCATATCTAGAACGTCCAAAACGAAGCTCGTATGAGATCGAGGCATCCGTTTTAGTGCAGGCTGCTACAGGAACCCGAGTCAGACTCGAACCCGAGTTGTTTGGATCTCCTCCGGGATTGAACATGCGGTTCTGATCTTGAGCATCTGCAAGTCCTTCTTTATGCTTTGTTTGACTCTCTCCAATATTCTTAATCATAATAAAGATATTAGGTAGCAATCTATTCTCAAGAGATGGAAGACGTGTTTTGGAACGAGCTCACCTCTAATCTCAACTGTCGTGGGTGAGTTTCATCAATATTACTTTGAGGACTCTTATGTGTATCTAAAGGAGTGATGTCCTCATCATCGTCTTTTTCTTGTTTTGAAGTCGTCCTCGACTCAAGTTCATTGTCTGGACCTCGACTCCACCATGCCCTAGAACCTGCATGAAAAGGTGGAGGCCATGTGGGTATTTGAACACAATCATTTGGTGGCTCAAAGATCCTTATAATCTCATCATTCTCCCCTTTTTGATGAAAAGCCGTCCTCGGCTTTCTTTTTTGGGTATCATGATACTTTTGCAAATAATTAGTAACAGGAGCGCAAAAATAGCTAGAAAGATCACAAGATGCAAATATGGCATCTTTGCACATTAAAGAATCACATAAAGTATTTTTATCACAAAAATCAGCAAGATCATTCTTCTAAGAAGCCATATAGTGTGTTGTCTTAAAAAACTAGATAAGTATGACATGGCATAACATTTTGTATTTCCATCATCTAGTTTGTTATTTGTTTTCATCATGCAAGAGGACTTCAAATTTGAGCAAATATAAACTCTATGCACCATAAAGACACCTCTAGAATTATAATTGCCTGTAACATAAAAATTGGTTCTAGTAAACAAAGGCAATTTATGTTTCGAAAATATCATCCTCTCTACTGTAGCAAGGTCACGAAAAAAATCATATTCAATATAACCCACAGTGTTTGGAAAAGATAACAATTTCAGCTCATTA
>BCLH01000066.1:303458-316194 GCA_001602315.1 Zoysia pacifica
TAGATGCAATAAGTGGTACAGTAGAAAACTCCTCCTCCAAAGAGTGTTCATCACAACTAGACATAGATTTCAAAGATGTATCAACAAAAAATTTTCTCATAAAAATTTTAGCATCACTCCATGTTAGAGGATATTTTTTTGTTATATAGAAATGTTGCCACAAAGTTAAAGCATGATCAACTAATGCATGACTAACATTCAAAAGATTTCTCCTTTCACTCATACGGCATTGCCTAAATAGATTATTCATATTATTTTCCCAAACAATATATTTAGTAGAATCTAAACCATCATATAAAGGAAGAGATGAAAGAATATAGTTACTTGTGGAAGGACATGATGTAGCAATGGTCTGAAACTTATGCGTCTCTTGATTATGTGCAACATCTCTTTGCGGTAGATTACATCTCATAAAGTTTGTCGCAATATTATTGTATTCACCTCCTTTTCTTCCTGTCATGGTTAAAAAATAGCATATGGACAGCAAAAATATTATTCCTGCAACTACAGTGAGTGGGTGGTGAAAATTCCGCAAAAGGAAACGCCTTACCGAGCTCTTGCAAGATTCTTACCAAAACAAAGCAAAGGATGGTACAACCAGTGGCAGAAAAAACCAGAGAGTCATAATTCCACAATTACAGGGTCAAATACAGTGCTGATCTGAGGTGGATATGTGGAGCTTGGAGGGCTGAAATAATGATTAGTGAAATACAATTCTATAACAGATAGTAATATTGAATAAGTGTTGTAAGTATTATGTTCTAGTTGCTAGCCCAATCTTATAAAAAAAATTTCAGATGTTATAAAAATATGAATGAAGATATCAAAAGGTAGCAACAACACAAATGATAAGGCTCCAAAAATCAAGAAAATTCTCAGCACTTGAAAATTCAGCAAAAGTTAGTTACCGGCTTCTTGGTCTACATAATTTTTTATTTTTATTTTATTTTTTCAGATATTGTTCTCTGAACCAGAAGCACAAAAGATGATACACAATAAAATTTCAGATCAATATGATAAAAGATGTGGCCTGGAGAAAATCTTGAATTTTTGTTAAATATGTGCTGAAACTTCAGAGAGCGAAAACAGAAACTTCAGTTATGAATTTGTTGAATCTAGGATCGTGGGAGGATGTCAAATTTTTTGTAGATATCCAAAAAGTACTTATATGTCTAATTTGGAGTACAGAAACAAAAGTTATGACTATTTTAATGATGGATCTCCGAATCAGATTTGTTTTAATGGCTCAAAACAAATTCGGATTTCAAATTGGATGCGAATTTTGTGGACGTTTTTATGGATGATTGAGCAGCGGATAAATATGGAGATGTGGATATATGAAGCGTGGATGTGGTAGTGATCAAAATATAGGTGGGTGGGTGGGATATATTTTCAATACAAAAGAAACAATTAACAAATGTGACACGATAACAGATCTGAAAATGATGTGGATGAACGATGAAGGAAAACACATGGATATAAAAAGATCACGAAATCCAGCAACCAAAACACAAACTAAGGGCACAAACTCAACACTACGGACTCTAAAATAAAATTATGCAAAGGCTAAACACGGCTTGGACAAGGAAACACCTAGCGATCTATTAATATTTTTTGTGTTGCGGCTTTTCTGTGGACGATAGGATGAATACCAAGTAAACAAGGATAGATGTGAATCTGACGGTATAACTGAAGCTCTGATTACCACTTGATGCGTACGTGGTTCCTGATCTTCCGTTAGGTCGTGATAACTCTCGATTTGGCAGAGATGCGACACATAATCGTTTCGGCCTCAAATCAACACGATTCAAACCCCGTAATCGCAGCACCACTTCTCCTCTAGTTATCAACCGTGCGCACACGATTGACCTCACCAGAAAGGCTAATCTCTGCCTGCGAATCGAAGAACACAAGCAAGAACAAGGAAGAACGTAACTCACTTGCGAAATCTGGATTGAATCACGAAATTGCATAACCAACAAGCCGTCAAACGGTGAAACTGTGTGGAAACAGGAAAAAACTAATCAAAACCTCCCTCTAATGATAGCGGCTACTGAATTTATAGAGTTCAGGTCGACCTTAGGGGCAAACCCTAATACTAATAGGCCTAAAAAAGATACACGGCCCAAAGGCCATAAGATAGTGTCGCAGCACCCGGACAGTTTCTGGACGTCATATTGTTTTAACGATTCCCGCTGATTCTGGTCGAATTTTGAGATGAGGTCGGTTCCGTTGGAAAGGTATCTTGTTAGCTTTCCAACCATATCTAGAACGTCCAAAACAGAGTTCGTATGAGACCGAGGCATCCGTTTTAGTGCAGGCTGCTGCAGGAGCCCGAGTCAGACTTGAACCCGAGTTGTTTGGATCTCCTCTAGGATCGAACGTACGGTTCTGATCTTGAGCATCTCCAAGTCCTTCTTCATGCTTTGTTTGACTCTCTCCAATATTCCTAATCATAATAAAGTTATTAGGTAGCAATCTATTCTCAAAGGATGGAAGACATATATTTTGGAACGAGCTCACCTCTAATCTCAACTATTGTCGGTGAGTATCATCAATACTACTTTGAGGACTCTTATGTGTATCTAAAGGAGTGATGCCCTCATCAGGGAGGCACTACCAAAGTGTTAGTTTGTACATGAGGTGGAAAACTAGTTTGTCCACTAAATGAGTTCAACGGCATACCATACAACGGTTGTTCTAGGCTAGATGCATGGGGAGCCGATGCGCCACTTGATAGCCCTGTGCGACATGGGTAGTAGATAACGCAATACCAATGTTCTTTAATGATTTTGATAAGTTGTTTTGAATCATTTGTTGCATGTCATTTGCTAAGATCTTTTTCATGTCGGCAAAATAGTATGAAAGATCTTCAAAAGTAATAGGGGTGCGGAGATGTTCTCACATTGGCAGCGCCCACGGCTGAGTCGTCAGAGACGAGCGAAAGAACATGTTCTTTCCCTTGAGAGATCGTCCCTTGACGATCCTTCTTGAAGCATGCAAAGTAATCTCGAAGCTCCTAATATTCCCGCGCCTTGCGCACCTCCTCGGACGCCTACCGGCGCTCTTGGAACGCCTTGCAAGCCTCCTCGAGCAACTCCTCCAAAGATGACATGACGATGTTTGCCAGCGATATCTCAGAAGATATAGTGTCAAAATGATGATTCGGTTTGTGCAAACCGGAACCTTTCATCCCAGCGGAGTGGCTAAAAAGTGTGTTGACGCTAAAACGGATCCCAGGCCAATGCACCACGCACACGTCCTTGTGCGGAACATCGATGTCGCCTTGACACTGATCAACTGCAGCACCTAGAAAGTTGTCAGGACGGGAGGAGGACAGAATTAGGGTTTGAGTGAGGGGATTAGAGTTTGGAGAGGTAAAATGTAAAGTGCAATTGGTAGAGACGATTGGGTTACCTCTTCGGTCTTAGGCCTCTTTATATAGACATGGGGTGGTCTTACCCTGTGGAGCTACGGATCTCCTTGATTAGGAAATTAGCTCTGGTTTCCTGTTAAAACTACCGAAAATAGGATCTCCAGACACTCCGATCAAGTTTCGGAGACTCCGGCACTAGAACTCACGTCATCAACCGAATGCTCCGGTGGGTTCTAGATGGATTCCAAAAGCGGTGCTCCAGGACACTCTGACCCATTGTCGGACATTTTAGGCCAATTCTAGAAGGGGGTCCATCGGACACTTCGGTACTTGGCCGTACACTTCGGTTGTTCTGGGCCGGTTCCAGAGAGGAGTCTCTCAGACACTTCGGCGTCTGGCCAGACACTCTGATGAATTTTGGGGCGATTCTAGAAGGGGGTCTGCCGGACCCTTCGGCCCTGTACCGGACACTCCGGTTTATTAAAATTCCGACTCCAAAGGGGGTCTCGCCGGAGACTTTGGCACCATGGCGGACAGTCTCGTATTTTTCACATTTTGAGTGTCAACAAATGCCCTCTTGTTTTTTGGTAAAGCGAGCTTACCACAAAACATTTTAAACACTCACAACCCCTAAGGGCGATGGTTCTGTTGACTCATCGGCCACATTATCATCCTTGGCAACGATTCTCTTTATATCGGCCATTTTCTTTCAAGCCCCTTGTCACACACTTGGATGATACTTTTTCAAGCACCGGCCGTTAAGGGCCCTAGGCAGTGGCTCCCCTTGCACATTTTCTTCCATGTATGCATTTTTGGCTATGATCTTTACTATTCTATATGGTCCTTTCCCAATTAGGAGACCACTTCCCTAATTTGTTGCTCTTTGAATCTATGGGCAGAATAGTTTTTCAAACCAATTTGCCCAGTGAAAAGTTTTGATTTTTACCTTCTTATTGTAAGCTCTAGCAACTCTTGCTTTATCCTTTTCAAATTCCTTCGAAGCATTCAAGCGCTTATCGGTAACAATCTATAAATGCTCAAGTAAATGATATCAATTAAGCAATCTAGAGATAAGGTAAAACCAAAAAGGATGTTAATACAACAGAAATAGATCATATGAAAAATTCAAAATACCTTGAGTGCCGGAGTGTCATTTGCAGGTCCTTCCATTGCAGCCTATAGGAGAATGCATATAAGTTTGAGAAAAAGAAAGTGCATTTCATTATGTTTTAACACACATCACATGCTGAGGGATTTGCTGATTTTTCCTTTGTCATGTCAATATATGTACCTGCTGCACATATGCAAACTGAGTAAACATAGGAGCTAGTTCGTAGTCAATCTCATCTTAGGCATAGTCTTCCACCATAAATCAGTTCTCGTTCCCAATTCTGCACAATAAATAAGACAACTATAATTCATCTAAAAGTATCCTCACTGATGATGGAATATATCTTGCATAATTTATCTTGTTGTGGGGCCTTACATATATCTGGAGTAATTAGGGAGCATCCTGTACATTCCAAGATGGCATGTGATAGCTTTGTTGATCTCTTTAGTTTGATCAGGTATCATGAGATGGTCCCGTTACTTTCCAAACAACTCACGAAGTCATCTCACATGCATGCAGTTGACTGTAACAGGAGGTCTATATTAGGGAAAAAAGATTAAAAAAGTTATCCCATAAACAACTGTCACATTTGCACATCGAAAGAAAGTAAAGCACATGAGACATTGATTTACCTGTTGCAAGCAAGATAGTTTTAACAATGCATCTAATAGCAACTGCTCTCACCATGACTCTGCAAGGGGATAAATAAATCAGTTGCTAATAGAAGACTTGCTACATAACTTCCAACCGGAAATATAAAATTATTGAACAACTTTTCTAGAAGAAAAGTTAGGATTTCAATACCATCCATACACATGTGCCTCCTCCAGTCTCCCTCGACACTAAGAAACGCGTAAATAATGATAGAAAGAATCTACCTTCTTTCTCTTTTCTGCCCTTCTATTTCTCTAAGTATTTATGAGTTCATCTGAATTCTTGAAACAAGAAAGTCTTTATGAGTCTGTTTAAATCCTGAAAACAGAAAAAGCCATGTCATGTTGGTTTCAGCAGCTAGATTAGGTACTGAATAAAAATTTAAATAAGAGTGTCGTAACAGGTGTTTCACCAAACACTTTGAAAGCAAAATGTAAACTACTACTCTTACGCTTTGGTTGACTGAATCTTGCAACGAAATGTTTAACCAATATGCAGCACCCAAAATCAAGCAAACAAATCAAGTAAAATAGACCACCGGAGGCAGCCACATTTGTTCTTTGTACATCAATTCGATTCTATTAATCACTCCTAAGTTGCCCCTAAGTATTCTCAACCAAGCACTTTGTAGACATTTCTTCTAGCACCAGGTGAGTAGGAAGGTAGACATTTCATCTAGCACCAGGTGAGCAGCAGATGGAAGGTGCGTAGAGCAGATGGATGACGCTGCAGTATCTACATTTGTTGGGATCCACGACCTGCTACATTCTGCTTTGCAATGCTCCACGCACACAAACCATGGCAGCTGGTCATAGCAAACACCAGATTGGGGCTAGGTTGTCGGCCTCCAGAATTTCATTGTTCCTCAGGTAGTCGGGGAGGGTGGGGGCACCCAGGGCAGGGACCCGGGGGGGGGATGACATCACTCCTTTAGATATACACAACACTCCTCAAATTAGTATTGAGTATTGATGGAACTCATGCACTATAGTTTAGATTAGATGTAATCTCGTTCCAAAACACATGTTTTTTTCATTTAAGAATAGATTGCTACCTAATGATGTTATTATTATTATTAGGAACATGGGAGAGGAACAAGGGAAGCTGGAGAATAACTTGGAGATGCACAAGAGAAGAAAAGACGTTCAATTCCAAAGGAGTATGAATCCAACTCGAATTCGGGTCCGAGTCAGACACCCGAAGCAATCTGCACTAAAATAGATGCCCACGTCGCATATGAACTCGGTTTTGGACATTCTAGATATAGATGGAAAGCTATGGAGATAAGCTTTATAACGGATCTAATTCCGTGCCAAACAACTTCCTAGATCTCTGGGAATCACTAAAATAATATGACGTCTAGAATCTGTAGGAGTGATGTGACACCATCTTTTGACCCTTGGACCATGTATCTTGGCTTAGGTCTATTAGTATTAGAGTTTGCCTCCAGACGCTTTAACCTTTATATAAACAGTAGCCATCATCATTAGACTAAGATTTTTGCTTAGATTAATCTATTATCGAATAGTTTCACTGCTAAACGGTTAGTTGGGTTCCAACTTTGTGAGTTTAATTCAACTTTCACAATTGAGTTGCATTCTTCCTTGTTCTTGCTTGCGTTCTTCGATTCACAGGCTGGGATTAGCCTTCTTGGTGAGGTCAATCGTGCGTTGCATGATTGATAACCATCGGAGAAGTGGTGCTGCAATTGCGGGGTTTGAATCGTGTTGACTTGATGCTGGATCGATTGTGTGTCGCATATCCACCAAATCGTGACTTACCAGAACCTGATGAAATATCGAGAACCACATACACATCAAGTGGTAATTAGAGATTCAGGTATACTGTCAGGTTCACATCTATCCTTGTTGATTTTGCATTCATCCTATCTTTCACAGAAAAGCTGCTAAAAATAGTAGATCTATAGATTTTTCCCTATCCAAACAATGTTTAGCCTTTGTATAATTTTATTCAGAGTCTGTAGTGTTGAATTTGTGTCCTTAGTTTTTGTTTTGGTTGCTGGTTTTTCAAAAAAAAATTTGCATCCAGTTTTGTCCTTTGTCTTTCATCGAATGCATCATTCAATCTGTTATCTGTGTTCATATCTGTTATCTAACATCAAAATTTATCCCACCCACTCATCCCTGCTTTCAATCACTAACAGATTGCTAGCATCCAAATCACCCATCCATAAGCTTCCACCACAAAATCATCTACAAATTTTCGCACTCAATTTGAAATCTGAATCTATTTTCAGCCTTTCAAAAAATATCTGATACAAAGATCTATTATTAAAATAGTCATAACATTTGTTTCTGGACTCAAAAGTAGACTTATAAGTACTTTTTAGATATCTAAAGAAAACCTTTGGCGATCCTATTCAATGATTTCAGATTAGAAGTTTTTGTTTTTGTGCTCTAAAGTTTCAGAACAGATTTCATAAAAATTCATGATTTTCTCCGGGTCACATCTTTCATTAAATTGATCTGAAATTTGGTCGTGTAGTATCTTTGGTGCTTTTGGTTCAGAGAAAATATCATAAAAATAAAAAAAAATAAAAAATTTGAACATCAAGAAGCCGCAAGTTAACATTTGTTAATTTTTGAAGTGCTGAACAATTTCTTGATTTTTGGTGCTTTATCATTTGTGTTGTTGCTGCCCATTGATATTTTCATTCATATTCTTGGAAATTTTGGATTTTTTGATTTTTTTTTAAGATTGGGCCAATAACTAAAACATAATACTTAGAACACTTATTTAATATTATTATCTGTTATAGAATTATGTTCCACTAATAAATTTTTAGCCCTCCAAGCTCCACATATTCACCTCTAGTCAGCACTATATTCGACCTTGCAATTGCTACACTACTAATTCTAGGTTTCTTCTGCTATTGATTACACCATCCTTTGCTTTGCTTTGATAAGAGCCTTGCAAGTGCCCGGCAAGATGTTTCCTTTTACAAAATTTTCACCACTTATCCCATTGCAGTTGTAGGAATAATATTTTGCACTTTTTATGTGCTATTATTCTAACCATGACAGAAAGAAAAGGAGATGAAAACATAATGAGTATGTGGATAATATGTTGGCAAACCTTGAGAGATCTAATCCACCTCCGACAGATGTTGCTCGTGATCAAAAGACGCATGAGGTTCAGACCATTGCTACATCATCTCCTTCTATGAGTAATTATATATTGTTTCATCTCTTCTTTTATATGATAGTTTATATTCTATTAAATATATTGCTTAGAAAAGAGAGATGGATAATATATTTGGGCAATGACATATGTGTGAAAGGAGAAAACTTTTGAATGCTGCTAGTGCATTAGTTGATAGTGCTTCAACTTGGTGGCAATGTGCAAATATGTCTAAAAATTCCTCAGACATGGAATGATGCTAAAATTTAAATGGGAGAAACTTTTGTTGATATATCTTCTGAACTTATGTCTAGTTCTAATGTTTATATATGGCAATGTTTATATTATATATACCATATGTGAACCATTGATCACGAGATGAACATTGAAATTGTGTGTACAACAGGTTCTTGACTCTTCCATCTTCTTCTAGTGTCTTCGGCTGCTCCTCCATCCCGTCACGTATGCCTCCGCCCCGCTAGCCCTTGCTCCGCCTAGCTGTTAGCTTCATGACTATTGAAGTCTCTCCAAAGGTATGAACAATTTTGGTAATTGAATGAAAACCATGAACTAAGTCATTGGATGTAGGTTCATGCATCAACACTATTCTTCACTTCTACGAGTTGGTTGCTTCAAGCATGCTCGGTGCTCTTGCGGTTTTCTAAGGCTTAAGTTGTTCAAGACTAAGGATGTCTTAGAACCATGTGTGGCTTAGTTTTAGGCCTTGAGTCAAGAGGACAGCCGGTAATATTAAAAGAGGTCAGATGACTCATCTCAGTTTTACAAGTGTTAGGGAGTATGAATGCTCTAGGCTTTCTAATCCACTTGAGTGATCGAAGGAGGCTTGAAGATGTTAAATGTTAGAGTGAGAAGCAAGAAGATCTCAAAGATATCAAGTTCCAGCAACAGAGGTATCACTAGACTGTCCAATGAGGTCACCGGACAGTCCGGTGATGGTTGAAGGCAGAAGTCTAGAGAGGTAGTTTTTTGAAGGCAAATAAGAGGAAGTCACCGGACAGTTCATCGGTGTCATAGGATAGTCCAGAGCGTGCAAAAGATCGGAGTCCAGAAGAGATGGTTTCTAGAACCAAAGTGAAGAAGTGACCGTACAGTTCGGTGGGTCAATAATTGAACAGTCCCATGTCCTGAAAGATGAAGTACAGAAGAGGTGTATCTGAAAGTCATCACCAAATAGTCTGGTGAAGGTATGCACCAGACAGTTCGGTGTTATATGGAGTGAATTCAACAAGGTGATTTTTGTCTGTCAAAGACCAGAAGTCACCGAACCATTTAGTATTCCGAGTCACTAGATTGTCCGGTGATTACAAAAAGCAGTCAATTTTTTTACAACGGCTCCCAGCGGCCATTTCAGGGCTTGGGGCTTATATAAATGGTTGGGAGAGCTGCTGTGGAGGTTACTTGCGGCTAGAAAAGATTGGAGATCACTTGTGAAAGCCAAAGGTCACCAAGGATACAATAAGGAAGCATATTGAGAGATCTTGAGTACTTGAGGAGTAGCAAAGATGTAACGACCAGATTTTCTTACCTTTCGCTAAGACCTGTTATTACGTGCTTTTGACAATCCTAGGAGGTTGGCAAGCATGGTTATCACAAGTGAACAATCAAGAAACCATAACAGAATAAGTAAACAATTATAAGATAAATTAATTCAACGAGATCATCCATAAAACTTATTGAACATCTCAAGTCGGAACAATACTATCGAAAATCTAGGAACTAAAACAGCAGCAAGAACAACAAGCGGGAGCAAACACAAAGACGACCCTCGTCCTCCATAGGCAACTCGAGTGTAGGAGTAAACCTCAAACCTTGGCTAGAAAGCAGACAAAATCGATTTTCTGGCTGATCTCTGAAAAGGTGGGCATGAAAAGCCGTGAGTACATGAATACTCAGCAAACCTCGCACTACCTATCAACAATATATACATGCAAAGGATAGTTTCAAGGATGAAAAGTGCCAAATGCAAGTTTAAAACTTTTATTTTAAAGATTCAAGAAGTTTTATTTTAAAACATTCCAATTTTATTATTTTGCCCCGCAGGGCTCTCCGTTATCTTGAACGGGGGTTCATTTTAAATGCCGATGTAATCTCCACACCCAGCCACAGCTCAAAGGCCGAAGTCCAAAACATTTTAAAACATAGGTAGAAAGAAGAAAATAAAACTACTCAATGAGAAATACGCCTCAGGCAATGTCCTTTCAAAGGACGTGGCAATGCGCATTGACTGTAACTCTGCATAATACGCACTTGGACCCACGAGAAGTGCCACCGAGAACCACTGTCGTCGTCCCAATGAACACACAAGACTCATCCACAAGCTTTAACTAGCGTTACAGGTCCTCCAGGATCTAGTCACCTACGCTGCCGGGTCCTAGAGCTGTGAGAAGCCTACCAATGATCAGGTAGGGTAGCTCGACCTTGTGTGGAGAGTCGTAACACGACACCACACTAACACAACTCCGCCAACCCACAGGTAATCAAGCCTCTGCTCACATAGGATAACGTGGTATGCATGGTTGGCTACTGAGGGTACAAAGGTCCAAAGACTTGGTCCCTAATTAGCGGGGCATGCTCTCTCTATCCTCAACACCAACAACCAAAAAGTCTATCAGAAGGTCCAAGCTCAAAACTGATGAGGACATCACCCTTTTAGATACACACAAGACTCCTCAAAGTAGTATTGATGAAACTCATGCACGACAGTTGAGATTAGAGGTGAGCTCGTTTCTAAACACATGTCTTCTCTCCTTTAAGAATAGATTGCAACCTAATGACTTTATCATGATGAGAAACATTCAAGAGGGTCAAGGGAAGCATGAATAAGGACTTGGAGATGCTCAAGATTAGCAAGGCACGTTCAACCACAGAAGAGATCCAATCCAACTCGGATACAAGTCTGAGTCAGACTCGAGCAGCCTGCACTAAAACGGATGCCTCGGTCGCATACGAGCTCCATTTTGGATGTTCTAGATATAGATAGAAAGCTAAGAAGATAAGCTTTCAAATAGACCAATCTCGTGCGAAAATACGTCCTACGTCTCTAGGAAGTGTCGAAACAATATGACATCTAGAATCTGTTAGGGTGTTGTGACACCATCTTTTCGCTCTTGGACCGTGTATCTTTTTTAGGTCAATTAATATTAGGGTTTGCCCTCTAATGACGTCCTAACCTCTATATAAACAGTAGTCGCATCATTAGGAAAAAGTTATGATTAGTTTCCATATGTTATCAAACAAACAGTTTTGTTGTTTGACGGTATGTAGGTTTTCCAACTTCGATTTAATTTCGATTTTGCAATTGAGTTGCGTTCTTCCTTGTTTTTGCTTATGTTCTTCGATTCGTAGGCTAGAATTAACCTTCTTGGTGAGGTCAATCGTGTGTGCGTGGTTGAGAACCAGAGGTGAAGTGGTGCTGCGATTGCGAGGTTCGAATCGTGTTGATTTGAGGTCGAATTGATTGTGTGTCATATCTCCACCAAATTTAGAATTACCACGACCTGATGAAAGATTAGGAACCACGTACACATCAAGTGGTAATCAGAGGTTCAAATATACCGCAAGGTTCACATATATCCTTGTCAATTTTGCATTCATCCTATCGTCCACAGAAAAGCCGCAACAGAAAAAAATAGTAGATCATTAAGTGTTCCCCTATTCAAGCTGTGTTTAGCCTTTGCATAATTTTATTTCATAGTTTGTAGTGTTGAATTTGTGTCCTTAGTTTGTGTTTTGGTTGCTGGATTTCGAAATCCTTTTCCATCCAGTTGTTTTCCTTCATCGTTCATTGCTTGCATTGTTCAATCTGTTATCCTGTCACGTTTGTTATTTATTTTTATTACATAAAAAAAATTTCCCACCTACCCATCCCTTGTTTCAACCACTAACAGATCCATAGCAACCAAATTACCCATCCATAAGCTTTCGCCATAAAATCATCTACAAAATTCGTACCCAATTTCCAATTCGAATCTGTTATCAGTATCTAATACGGAGGTCCATCATTAAAAACCTCTGAATTATACATATAATTACTTTTCAGATATTTACAAAAAACCTCTGACGGCTGTAGATTCAATTATTTCAGATCAGAAGTTTCTGTTTCATGCTTCAATGTTTCAGAACAGATTTAACAAAAATTCATAAATTTATGCAGGCCTCATATATCATCATATTGATCTGAAACTTGATCGTGTACCATCTTTTGTGCTTCTAGTTCAAAGAAAAATATTTAAAAAATAAAATAAAAATAAAAACTTTTGAAGATCTAAAACCTGAGAATTAACCTTTGATGATTTTTCAAGTGCTGAACAAACAGTTTGCTGATTTCTGGAGCTTTATCGTTTGTGTTGTTGCTTCCTTTTGATATCTTCATTTATATTTTTGTAACATCTAGATTTTTTATAATATCGGGCCAGCAACTAGAACATAATACG
>BCLH01000066.1:317106-335594 GCA_001602315.1 Zoysia pacifica
TTAGTATCACCTTTTATTTATTTATCTTTGTCAATATCTGATTTTCTCACTAGTTCTTGTGATAAGAAAGGTTGTGTGTTGATATCTCTATTTTTTCTATGCAACAAAAAGTAAATGAATTCGATACTCCTAATTTGTATCCATTCACTGGTGCTAAAATTAAACATTTCACACCCATTATATGTGAAAATTATGAGTTGAAATTGCTATCTTCTACAAACTTGAGTTGCCTTTGTTAACTAGAACCAATTTTTATGTTATAGGCGGTTATGATTCTTTAGGTTTCTTTATGGTGCATAGAATCTATATTTTCTCAAATTTGAAATCCTCTTGCATGGTGAAAATAAATAACAAACTAGATGATGAAAATACAAAAATATCATGCCATGTCATGTTTATATAGTTTTTCTAAGACAACATACTTTATAGCTTCTCATAAGAATGATAATGATGCTAATCATGCGGATTATTTCAAATATATATTTTGCCATAAAGTTGATATTGCTGATTTTTATGATAAAAATACTCCATGTGATGCTTTAGTATGCAAAGATGCCTTGTTTGCATGTCGTAATCTTTCTAGCTATTTGTGCGCTCCTGTTACTAAGCATTTGCAGAAGTATTATGACACCCAAGAGAGCAAGTCGAGGACAGCTTTCCATCAAGAAGGAGAGAATGATGAGATTATAAGAATCTTTGAGCCACCAAATGATTGCATTCAAATACCCTATAGCCTCCACCTTTTAATGCAGGTTGTAGGGCATGGTGGAGTCTGAGGTCTCAAAAATGAAATTGAGTCGAGGACGACACCAAAACAAGAAGGGGAGGATGATGAGAATATCATTCTTTTAGATACACACAAGACTCCTTAAATTAGTATTCATGAAACTTATGCATGATAATTGAGATTAGTGGTGAGCTCGTTTCTAAACATATATCTTTCTTAATTTAAGAATAGATTGCTAACTAATAACTTTATCATAATTAAAAACATTGAAGAGAGTCAATGCCAGCACAAAGGACTTAAAGATGCTCAAGATCAGTAAGGCTCGTTCAACCCCGGAGGAAATTGAATCCAACTCGGGTTCGAGTTTGAGTCGGACTCCAGAAGCATCCTGCTCTAAAATAAATGCCTCAGTTGCATATGAGCTCCGTTATGGACGTTCTAGATATGGATGAAAAGCTAAGGAAATAAGATTTCTAACGGATAGAATCCCGTGCGAAAATATGTCCTACATCTCTGTGAATCACTGAAACAATATGACGTCCAGAATCTGTTAGGGTGCTGTGACACTATCTTTTGGCTTTTGGGCCGTCTATATTTTCTAGACCCATTAGTATTAGGGTTTGCCCTCTAAGGATGTCCTGATCTCTATGTAAATAGTAGCTGTCTCATTATGGATAGGTTTTAATTAGTTTTCATCTGTTATCAAATAGTTTTATCGTTTAACGTTTTTTTGGTTTTTCAACTTCGTGAATTAATTCAGATTTCACAATTGAGTTGCGTTATTCCTTGTTCTTGCTTGGGTTTTTCGATTCGCAGGCTGAGGTTAGCCTTCTTAGCGAGGTCAATCGTGTGTGCATAGTTGATAACTAGAAGAGAAGTGATACTGCGATTGTGAGGCTCAAATATTTGAGGCCAAATCGATTGTGTGTAGCATCTCCACCAAATTGAGAGTTACCACGACCTGATGAAAAATCGAAAACCACATACACGTCAAAAAACTCCTGTGTACCCGCAACAAGTATGCCCAGAGAGACTTTCCAAGAGTCTCCCAGAGCCTTGTTAAATAGTTTTTATAGAGTTATTTGCAAAACTCATATTTAAATCACAGTTCAAAAGCATTTAACACAAATTCCTTTTTTTTATGATAGTGTATATGCAACTATACATGGCTAAGTATAAAAGTAAAATAATAGTACTAAAGGAGTCCTAAAGGCTCATAATATGTGAGACGATAAATAGGCACGGTTGGCAATATTGCTAGCATATTTTAAAACAATTGACATACAAATTATGGTTTCAAACAAAACATGTAATTTAAAAACTAGGATCAAAGTTTGGTCAAGTAGCGCGGTCTGTCTCATGAGTCAGATCCCATCTAAGATCTAGGTCCTCGTGCAGAACAGTCTTCAAATCCTTAGCAGCAACATCTCCAACTGGATAAATGACACGAAAAACAGGTGAGACACTAGTTACGCGATTAAATTCAAATTTAAATTACTTGGCTAAACGTTTTCAAAATAGACCTTGGACGGTTCTACACGAAGATCTCGACGAGACAGAATTATTGAGACTTATTAAAGAAACTTTGGAGACCAAATAGAAACTTCTGAAGATTTACCTAAAACAGGGAATTCCAAAGAAAGGAAAAAGTTAGCCTTCCTTCTTCACGAGACCTGCTCCTGGGAACGGTGCGCTCTGCCCAAAACGTATGAACCCCTGCCACAGGACCATGCAGCAACGTCTCTATCCTTCTCACTCTAGCACGACGGTGGCAGCAGCTCCCAAGCACGATGGAACCCAGTTCTCTGCCTGACCTCATCCTGCCAAAGGTCCCACAGAATAGACACAGCACGACACAGCTCCCTGATCCAGCACGATCCCATCAAAACATGACCGAACGGCAGCGCCTGCTCACTCTGCTCTCTCAGCAGAGTCCCTCGACGAAAGCTTCTTCCACCTGCGGCATCTGACTTCACTTGCCTCGGTCCACCAATGGTGTCGGCGCTCCCCAACACCGGCTCCTGCTATCCAAACTCGGACAAGCGAGCAGCTCGTTGGCTCCGACGACCACAACAAGTTAACGACGCTAGCTTGGCACTGAAAACGGCTACAAACGACGGTTCGACTAACTCGGAAACGAACGAGAACGACGCAAGGACAGCTACTTGCACCACTCTACGAACTACCGCTGGGCACCAGCTTATCCCAAACTTATATCCACAAGCTGCTCAACCTGCAAGCTATTGCAAACGAACCAATTCTCCTGGCTCGAATCTAACTTATCTCTAAACAGCTCATCCAACGGAACCAACTCGATGGACCACCGCATCGGCAGCACATCGACAGAACGACGCTACCGCGACAAAGCAGCGCCACAGCAAGGCAGATGACCAACGCGTTCAAGGCACTAGCGCTCCCACAAACAACTTGGACTACGAACTCCATGCCATCGAGAACAAGAGGCAGACGGGTAGAAGGACCCTGAACAGCTCACCTTGGGCTTGAACGAAGCGGCCGACTCTGACAAATCGACGAGGTAACGACGACGGCGATCCACTGAAGCGCGGCGACCAGGTAGCTTTTAAACCTGAGGAAAACAGTGCTGAGGCATCCAACAAGCAAAAGACTTGGTGAACTGATTTAGATATGAACCTGAGAACGAACAACCGAAGGAAGTCATGGGTTCTCACCAAGGAAACCTCGGTCAACCCGAACCTACACGACGAAGCCGGTGCCCACGAGAAGATTGACGACAGCTTCAGGCACCGCGTAGATGAAGGTCTCAGCGGCGTCGGTAAATTGACATCCTGGCGTCACTCAACAGATGAAGACGGTCAAGCTTCAAACCCAACTCGCGCACAACAGCAAGGTGAAACAAGCAGCGACTGAACTCTCACCGGAACTAGGTGGTGCTCGCGAAGGAGATGCAGTGGCGACTGGCGACGTGGAACTCCACGAGCTTGCTACCCTCGCAGTCGCCAGGAGCTCGGCCCTCTCGTCGCGCGCTCCGGCGCGAGGAGGAAGAGCAGGCGCGGCGCGCCCTAGCGGGCCAGTGGCGGCGGCTAGGTTTGGCGGACGCGGAGAAGGGGGGTAGGTGGCTGACGAGACATTCGGCCATCTTATTGGCGGCTGCGCGGCTCGACCGGCGCACGGATCGACCATCCGCGACCTTCTTGCGGGAAGGGCGATTCCAAGGATCACGCCACGTCACCTGACAGCTGTCGTCCCAAACTCCGGCGAGCATACCGGCAAGTCTGGAACTGAACACACGCGATAGAGGAACACGAAGCAGATTGTGCTGCTAATACAGTGCAGCTCTTTTTGGTCTTTTCATTTACTTATAGACAGACTCTGGAGCACGACGCCCCTGTATGCGCGCCACGATCCCATGAACTGCAGTCGCCAATCGTGCCGTGCGTGACCCTGTTTCGTCGCAACGTGATGACGTGAACATCATATCCTCTGATGAAGATGAGGACGTAAATAAAAATATTTACACATAAAGAATTTAAACTAAAAAACAGTACAAACTTGCAACAAAAGCAATGACTTCATATGAAATTCAATTTGAGTGTTTAAGTACATTTTGAAAAGCTCATCAAGTCTACTTTTGAATGAATTCAGCTTCACCTTCATATCACATTCGAGTCAGCGGCAATTGTCGTTTCAATTCAGAAGGTGCTGCATCACTCTAACTTAGGCTGATGACCCGTGTATCAAGTTGAGCCCATTAAAGACGCGTCCTAGGGTTTGAGAACGACCCAGCACTCCCTTGTCGTCCTGCACCCTTTTTAAAGGTCCCAGCCACCACCAAAAAGATTTGAATTTTCTTTTGTTATAGTTTAACTCTTATGCAAACTTTCTGATCTTCAGTTGTGTCCAACGACCGCCTGTTAGACAGCTTTGAGAACCCATATTGTAAGAGATTCTTGGTTTGTCACATCTTGTTCTTCGATTGCTTGCAGGAATTGATCTTTGTGATCAGGTTGATCTTGCTGTCCAGCACGATCAATAATCAATCGGAGTTGGTTCTGCGATTGCTAAGGCGCACACGATCTGTTCGTTTGTAGTCGGATCGTGAGGGTCGACTCTACCAAATCGATAGTTATCACCTCACCGAAAGATCGGGCACTCAAGTCCTATTAAGTGATATCAGCTTCTCAGGTTGCTCGGTGAGATTTATCCCATCTTGTTTATCGTTTCATTCATTTTCTCACTGTCCACATAAAAGCCATAAAAAAATATTGAATCATTTCGTGGTCCTATACCTTTTGAGCCGGTGCATCACTATTTTCAGTAATTTGCGTTGTTGAATTCGTGGTTGCATCATCGTGTCATGTTGTTCGTCTTTGCGTTTAATCCATTAGAGTTTCGAGTTTTTGTCACGTTTCTGGCTCATATCTACAATAGAAGGAAGAAATCAATCCAGATCTGAATTTGTTGCAAATAACAAATTCGGTTACCAGATTTTGGTGCGGAATAAAACAACTATATCTCCGCGATCTGTTGTTTGTTTGGCACATTTTTATACAACCTGAAAAGATCTCTGTGTTATCTTTTCAACGGATCCACACTTGCCGTAAAATACCACCCGAGTGTGTCGCAATTCCAAAAGAGATCTGCGATATCCTATCTGCTAGCTGCACTTTTGTTCATTTCTATTTTCATTCCATCACAAAAAAAACAGAGGGATAGAAAAAGAAAAGAAAATAAAAGGAAAAAAAAGAGAAGTTGCAGAAAAAGAAAGTCAAAGAATTGAAAAAAAAGAGAGAAGTGCTGTGTGTTTTAGTTGCTACTGTTCTGAGCCTTTTGTATCATTTGTTGGACTATCTTTGTGTCTAGGCTCGCGTCTCTAGCAGGGTTTAGCCTAGGACCAGCACCATACCGTTGTTGAACACTTATTCAACTTTGCATTTGCTGATTTGATTGTGCTAATCCTTGCTACAAATTGAAACTGTCCAAGCTCCACAGATTACTACAGCAAACAGGTTTTTTGTCTCTGGCAATCGCTCCACAAATCTTTGTAGGTTGAATCGTTGATTGCAAATCACACCTGCTTGTTTGGTAAAAACATGTAAGAACTTGGTTGAGCAAGCTTGAGAAAAATCAAGTTGGACAAAACCTAGCTCGTTGTTAATTTGTTTTGCTTTTTACTAACCATGATAGGCACAATCAAGAAAAAGAGAGCTGGTTGTTTACACCCTCACCAAGATGTACAGATGCTTCAACATTAGATAAAAGATAATATTTTGCAAGTCATCAGTTCGTCAATACCTTCTTTTGCGGGAAAATTTGATCCTCATACATAAATTGATTGGAAACTATATGTAGATAAAGAATTTGATGCACATGACTTGTCTGAAAAGGAAAAAATTTACATTGCCTCGAGTGTTTTGACTGAAAGTGTTTTGCTTAAATGAAAATACATTTGTAGACACAATAAAGTTCTAGAATCTTGAAAAGACTTCAAATGTCATTTTAGAGATGTCTTTATTCCTACATTTTATGCTGATCATTTGCGTGCCAAATTAGACAACTTGAAGCAGAATAGTATGACTGTTAAAGAATACTTTTATGACTTTAAGGTTTGTGTCAGTTTTGGTGGCTTAGATGAATGTGGGGAAGCTAAAATCAATAGGTTTATGAATGGTCTCAATTCTGAAATCCAAATTTTGCTCATGTCTAAAACTTACTACTCACTCTCACACCTGTATTTGCTTGCTTGTATTGCTGAAAATCAGCTTTTATCGTCTAAAAATACAAGCATGAAAAATCACCATCAGAAAATTATGGAATGTATTACTGATGTGCCTTTGTTACAAGGGAAATGTAATACAGAAGAGTTGTGTGATACTTTATCTCTTATTAAAACAGCACAACTAGATAGAGAGCACTCTTCTGTTTCCTGTTCTATGCCTAACATCGTGTAGGAGAGTGAGAAAAAGACTAAAGAAGACGTTATGCTAGTTGATGAGATAATAGATAATGATGCTTGTGTGCTGCCTACTATATTCCAGGAGAGTAAGAAAAATGAAACACACTGTGAGTCCCTCACCACATCTCGATCCTCTCATGCTGTTTGTGTTAAACTGCAATTGCCCAATGTTCATCCTAGTGTTCTGCAAAGCTTAGTTGCGTCTGCCAAGACTTTTGTTTTGTTTTGTAATGCATATTTGTTCTATGATTGCATCAAGTTGTGTGACCAAGTTTTGTTCATCTCGAAAACACAACTAGTGTATGGAGTAGAAAATGTTGTTCTTGAGGACACACATGGGGAGAATAAGCATTTTTATTACGCTGATTTGAATGATGCAAAGTTAGAGCTCATATCTTCTTTAACTTCTTTAGGTTATATTGAATTTGATGCTCCTTATAACCTGAATTATTTAGAGAAGAGATTATTTCAGAATTGTAATTCGCAACATTTTAGCAATTGTGTTTTTTATGCTATTGGCAAATACGATGACATTAGAGATTTTTTTAATATCTAAAATAGTCATTTGTACTAATCTGAAATACCCTTTTGAAATGCAAAAACAGGATCAAACAATACCATGCACTAACACTAACAATGCTTTGAAAAGTTTCTCTACTTTTGTGATCTATCAACAGGAGCAGCTCATGGAGAAGGAGAAGTTACTGTTGTGGCCAAGCTACGTGCTCATCCCCTGTTCCAACATGGTAGCAAAAAATTGTTTCGACCACTAGATCAAGCCGAGGAAGGCTAGCTCTAAAGAAGAGGAGAATTGTAACGACCGGGTTTTCACTTACCTTTCGATAAGTCCCGATCTCACGTGACATTACCAATCCCAGGAGTTTGGCAATCACGATATCACAAGTGATCAATCAAGAAACCATAACAGAAATATTAAACAAGAAACAATTTAGAAAATAGTAGATCAGAGTGAAATTATTAGAATAAAATCCTCCAAAAGGGCCATCGGCACGCAGGCCAAAAATATCTCAGAGCAGATATATCGCTATCGTGAATCCAACAAAAACAACAGCGAAAGCATCAACACGGCAGCGGTAGCGAACCTCCTCCACACAAGCTAGCTTGAGCGCAGGAGCGAACGTCACGGACCGTCAGAGACGTAGTCGAAGTCAAAGCTGAGAGTATTATCTGAAAACAACAAATTAGAAAGCCGTGAGTACGAATACTCAGCGAACTGCGTACTACCTAACAACAATGTATGCATGCAAATAGTTTCAAGGGTAAAGGCATGGCTCAAGTGCTAAATGCAAGTTTAAAACATTTATTTTATTAAAGATGCAAGAAAGCTTTATTTTTAAACTTGTCAAATTTTATTATCTTGCCCCGCAGAGATCTCCGTTATCTCGGACGGAGGTTCATTTTAATGCCGATGTAATCTCCACACTCGGCCACAGCTCAAAGGCTAGAGTCAAAAACATTTGAAAAAGGAGAGGAGGGAGAAAAATAAAACTACTCAACGAGGAGCACAACTCAGGGGGTGTCCTTCCAAAAGGACGTGGCAATGCGCATCGACTAAAACTCTGCAGAGGTTATGCACCTGAACCCACGAGAAGCGTCATCGAGAACTATCGTCGTAGTCCCGACAAACACACAAGACCCGTCCACAAGCTTTAACTGGCGTCATCCGTCCTCCAGGATAGGGATCCCAAGAGCCTACGCAATCGGGTCCTAAAGTTGTGAAGAGCCTACCACTGATCAGGTGGGGTATCTCGATCTCATATGGGGAGTCAGAGCTCTATCTCGATCTCATGTGGGGAGTCAGAGCTCTACACCACACTAACACTGCACCGCCAACCTACGGGTAAACAACTAGTCTTGACAAGCTTCAAGATCAAGCCAACTGCCCATACAAGGTAACGTGGTGTGCATGGTTGTCAACTGAGCGTACAAGGCTCGAAGGACTCGGTCCTTAATTGCCGGGGCAGGCACCATCTCCAACTTCAACGTCAACAACAAGTCTCACGGAAAGATCTCAGCCCAGATCTTCCCATTGTACCCGCAATAGGTATGCCCACAGGGACTTCTCAAAAGTCCTCTAGCTCCTCATACTCCAACCTGCTTCCGCTAAATAGTTATGTATAGTTATTTGCAATACTCACACATTTGAAGCACAGTTCAAAAGCATTTAACACAAATTCTATTTTATAGTGATAGGTGTGAGATGAAAATAAATGCGACTAAGCATAGCTAAGTATAAAAGTAAAACAAATGTACTAAAGCAGTCCTAGGGTTGATATTTGTGGAACAGTAAACAGGCACGGCTTAGGAATGTTGCTAGCACATTTTAAAATAGTTGGCATGTAAATTAAGGTTGCAAACAAAACATGCAGTTTAAAATACTGGAAACAAAGTGATCAAAAAATGCGGCTTGCTTGGCAAATCGGGATCGAAGTCAGGATCTGGATCGTCAAACTGATCGGGCTCGCAGAACTCCTCCTCTGTGACAGCAGCTAAACACAACACGAACAACAGGGATTAGACACTAATTACGTGACAAAGAATAGAACCGAAATTAAATCTAAATCAAAATTACTAGACTAAACGTGCGTAAAACAGTTCCCAGAACCACCCTACACGATAATCGTGACGAGACAAATTGACGGAACAATTCCGGGATTAATCGGAGATCAAACGAAATTCCCGAAAATTGTAGACAATCGAGATCACAAGTATTTAAATTAATTGCAGAATAATTAATCGTAGATTAAACTAGCAATTAGTCTAACAATTAACTGGAAAGGAAAAAGGAATTAAAAGAGGAGAAAAATGTTCTCACCGGAATCTGAAATTGGAGACGGAAATCGGAGATCAGAGATCGGGTACCCGCGCTGGAAATCGAAAACAGAGAAACCAGAACCGAATGACGCGGCGATTTCGGCGCTGCAGCCTTCGGACCAGAGGACAACGCGCGGCCGGCGACGTTGACTGCGCTTGGACCGGTGGACGACGCGCTGGGGTTCAACGGCTACAGAAATCGGACCGGTCGGACGACGTGGTCTCGGCGCAGGACAACGTGGTCTCGGCGGACAGTGCTGGCTGACGAGATCCACGGCAGGACGACGCAGGCGACGCGGAGATCGACGCGAATCGAGGCGACGCGACGCGGGCTTCTAGCGGCGCAGCGGAGACCGAAACAACGGTGCGAGGATCGAGGAGAAGGAGACGGCGACGCAGAACGAGGAGAGCAGCACACGGCTGGGGCAGCGCGGAAAACGAGAACGGCGGCGCGAGGGAGCAAGATCGGCGCAGAAAACTCGGTCGCGCGGCAGAAAATCGGAAAGTGGCGGCGCGGAAATCGGGGTGGAGCTGAAGGGGAGAGAAACGGCGGTCAGGGATTTCTCTGGACAAATGGAGAGAGGAAAGGGGATTAGGGTGAGAGGGGGTATTTATAGGAGGGTGAAAAATGGAGGGTTAAAAATAAATCTGGAAATTTAATGAAAAATGTGAAACAATTAGGAAGGCTGCAGAAATTAATTTGGTGAAATATTTAGAGACTCGAAAAATTAATTAGAGAATTTTCGGAAAATAATTTTAGTCAAATGTAAAAATTACGCAGACTAAATTATTTCGGCACCGGATCAATTTAGACGAACGGATTTCGAATTTGGACGAAACGAGGTTCGAAACGAATGAATTTGAACGGGATGAATATTGAGACAGACAATTAAATTGGAACGAAATTGGGGTTAAATTGCTGCTTTATTAACTCAAAAATTCGGGATGTAACAAGAATGATGAGATATTTATGGCACTATTTGACCGCTTCACAATACCCCCGTGGCCACCATCTCTTATGATTTTTGGAGTGCACGGTGGAATGACGGTTCTTCAATCTAACCTTGAGTCGAGGACGACTCCAAAAGAAGCGGGAGAAGATGATGAAGTCACATACATACTCCCGTGGCCTCCACCTTTTGAGATTTCTACAACGCACGTTGGTATAGCTGGTTTTGAATCTGTGTTTGAGTCGAAAACGACTCCAAATCAAGTGAGGAAGGACAATGAGACTACATACATACCTCCCTGGCCTCCACCTTTTATAATTTCACGAGGGCATATTAGAGTGGCACTTTTACATTCTGAACTTGAGTCGAGGACGACTCTAATTCAAGTGGGTAAAGATGATGTGAACATCATATCCTCTGATGAGGACGTCAATGGAAATATTCACACATGAAAGATTCGGATTGCAAAACAGTACAAACATGCAACAAAAGCCTTGACTTCATATGGAATCCAATTTGGGTGTTTAAGTACATTCTGAAAAGCTCATCAAGTCTACTTTCGAATGGATCCAGCCTCTCGCTCATATCATATCTGAGTCAGCGGCAATTGTCGTTCCAATTCAAAAGGTGCTGCATCACTCTAACTTGGGCCAATGGCCCATGTATCAAGTTGAGCCCATTAGGGTCGCGTCCTAGGGTTTGAGGACTATCGCGTCCTAGGGTTTGAGGACTATCCCAGCACCCGATGATCATCTTCCACCCTATTTAAAGGTCCTAGCAGCCACCAAAAAGACTTGGGTTTTCTTTTGTTATAGTTTAGCTCTTATGCAAACTTTCTGATCTTCAGTTGTGTCCAACGACCACCTGTTAAACAGCTTTGAGTACCCGATATTGTGAGAGATTCTTGGTTTGCCACATCTTGTTCTTGCTTGTTCTTCAATTGCTTGCAGGAAGTAATAAAATGTAACATGATCTTAGGATGAAGTTTTGGTGGACAAGGATGAAGAAAGAAATTGCTAAATATGTGTCGGAATGTGACACTTGCTGGAAAGCGAAAGAGGACATTTACGCTCAGTGGGTCCTCTTCAACCTCTGAGGATCCCTAATTGGAAGTAGAAAGATATAAGTATGCACTTTATTGTAAGACTACCACTTCCCGACAACATGACTCCATTTGGGTCATTGTGAATCAGCTAACCAATCAGCTCACTTCATTCCTGTGAATGCTCACTACAAGAAAAAGAAGTATGCAGAGTTATGTATCTCTCACATTCTTTGTTTGCACGGAGTACTCAAGACCATTGTGTCTGATAGAAGAAGCTCTTTTGTCTCTCATTTTTGGGAAAAACTGCATGCTTGTTTGGGTACCAAGCTGATTCAAAGCTCGGCTTACCATCCACAAATCGATGGGCAAACTGAGTGTGTAAACCAAATCATAGAAGACATGCTATGATCCTGTGTTCCCACTAGTGACAAGAATTAGGATGAATATTTTCCTTTTGCAGATTCTCCTACAATAACAGCTATCAAGAGAATATAAAAATATCACCTTTTGAAGCTCTATATGGTCACTCATGTCGAACTCCTTCGAATTGGTCCGAGACTGGTGAAAGAGTAAATTTAGGGGCTGATTTAATAGCTCAAGCAGAAAAGAAAGTTCGAGTCATATAAGCGAACTTAAAGGCTGCTAAATCTTGTCAGAAAAGTGATGCCGATAAAAGACGTCTTCCCTAAGAATATAAAATAGATGATCACGTCTACCTACGAGTATCTCCTACCAAGGGTGTGCAACGCTTCGGGATAAAAGGAAAGTTGGCTCCCAGATATATTGGTCCATTTCAAATTTTGGAGAAATGTGGCACCGTTGCATATCGACTTGAAATGCAATCTCAATTATTGGGAGTTCATAATATCTTTCATGTCTCACAACTCAAAGAAATGCATAAAGCTACCTTGTGATATTATGATTCCTAACATTGAGCAATTGCAAGAAGATCTCACTTACCCCAAATATCCGATCAGCATCATTGATCACAAAGACTGAGTCACCTGGAACAAGACCACCAAATTCTATAAAGTTCAATGGAGTAATCATTTCAATGATGAGGCTAATTGGGAAACAGAAGAATATCTCCGGTCAAATTTTACAAAGGTTCTTCAATCCCTGTAAGTGGCCACTTCTGCTACTCCCTCTTTCTTTAGGGGGGAGGACTATAAAATTCCACATCTCTCAAAGCCAAGTAATTGCAACTTTTTAGAAAGAATTCGAAAGTTAAAATTCAAGTCAAAAAAAGATTCCAAGAATTTCCATTAATAATTCAAATTTGAATTTAATCTGAAATCAAAATGAATGTTCAAGCTTCAATAATAATAATAATAATAATAATAATAAGTGTTTGAAATGTGGGAAACAAAATTTTTGCCTTCACTTGATCTTCGGCTAAAGGATGGTGAAAGCTTAATGACTTACTCAATTAAAAAAAATAAAGGGCCCAAATGAAATTTCCTTTCTAAACACTTAGCTGGATTCCAATTTCCATATAATTCAATCTATTCCGAGTTTGAACTAAACTCCAAAATGAAAGTTGTTTATCTATCACTGTTCTATCTCTCTACAAAGGTTTAAATTGTTGGGAGTTCAGGAGTATTTCTTCAAGACCTCTGAAGTTGATTAAGTGATCTGTTTTCCAGCTAATTCTCCTATCTCCTTAAGGGTTAACCATTTTCAAAATTTCATAACTTCCTATTCCCTTTGAAAAATCCCGCGCATGTCATTCATGTTGTAGAAAACATGTTGTTGGTTTATCCTACCAAGTTTCAAATCCAATTTAAGTTTGTTTGCTCTTCTGTTTTCTGTACCTAAAGTGCTAAGTATTAAGCTTATCTGGCCACCTTACATGTGAACCTCGCCTGTCATCCTCTTCTTCCACCTCTTTCCTTCCTCCAAAAGCCACACACCTGCTCCTCATCCTGGTTCCTTCCACTGCACACCATCCACCTCTATAAAACTCTCCTTCCAGGTGCACCCCTCCCTCATGTCTCTCCCTCGCTTGCTCCCTGCCTCGCCTCTCTCACCCCGACTGGCCATCCTAGCTGCCACCGTGCAGCGCCGTTGCCAAGCCGCCACCGGCTGGTTCCCCACGTGATAGGTGCGCCTAGGACTGCTGAAGCCTTCCCCGACCTCGCACCCAATCCTTCTCCGAGGCGCCCAGGTTTTGGATTTTCCCCAAATCACACTCTTCGGACGTCGCAGGCCAGCCTCCTCCAAACCCGGCCTCTACAGGTGAAGGTTTTCAAATTCCTTTTGGCCCTAGCCTCCCCACTCACTTGTGCAGTGCTAGGACTCCCTAATTGGGCGGAATACCACCAATTTTGGCAGGGACTTGGAGTTTCTTTGTCACTGTTTGCCGAACTGCTGTGCCTCCACGCAGACGACAATTCTCAGCCTTCTTCGACACCTCCAGCACCAGTGCCACTCGTCCCCTTGCTCCGTTGAAGCTGCTGGTGTCGATGGCTTCGAGTTTCGTCAACCGAAACGGCTGTACCACGCCACCAAACTTCACACTGCACCGCCCCTCGTCTTCGACTATTTTTCGGTGAACACCTCTGGCCAGCAACCTTTTCCCCGAATTCCTGGTGTCGCAAATATTGTTGCCGTGCCAAGACCCGGCCCCTTTGCCGCGGGTATCCGCGCGTCGTCATGGTCGCCACCGCCCGCCGGGCGAGCCACCATGGCCTGCCGGGCTGGACCTCTCCCTGATCCAGTATGGCCACTTGGGGATCTGGTGCGGCCAGTCCAGTAGCCCTCTGTGTGGCCACGTCCCAGCAGGCTGGATTTTTATTTAAATTGAAACCTTTTATTAAATTGATAGAAAATACTTAACATTGTAAAAATCACAGAAAATACATAATAACTCTTAAAAATGCAACTAATATACCATTTGAATCCTTGCATTGTGAGGAATATTTTGGAAGCATCAAATGTGCATTTTCTGCAGTAAAAATAATTCCACTAATTAACTTATGTGCAACCAAAATATTGCGCAATTCCATTTTTCATGCATGCATAAAATGTAACAGTTGGTTTTTTACTTTGTTCTAGTTAAGTAGTGGTACTCTAAAATTATTCGTAATTTATATGCTTAGAGATTATTTATAATAGATTTATTCTCCTTAGGTTGGAGTTAATTCATTATAAATCCATATATTTGTAATAAATTTTGAAAAATAAACAGAAGTTAGTTTATAGCCTCATTAATGTTATTGGAAACTAAAACTTTGATTTATGGCTTCTAGAACCATAATAAGAAAGTTTAGAAATTGTTTTCCTATCATGACCAATTATTGTATTATAGAAATTCAATCTCTTATGTAAAATCAGAATCCTGACACATATTCTTTTTCATATGCCTTCATAAGCATATCATCCCACGTTGAGCTTATAATCACATGTGATGTTGAGTTAAGAACTTTAGAATTTTTAGAGGTGCATAACTAATCAAGCCAGCATATCATTTCATGAATTAGGAAACAACATGGAAGGCCAGCTGGTTGATCTGGTTGCTCAGGATTCATTTGTTGCTGATAACCTCTCTCTTGCTTGTGCTAGCAGTCTGCAAACACAAGGCAAGCCCCGTGAATTAATCTTGTTTTAAATATTTTAATTTTATTACTATATATTGGTTACTTATTGTATTGTGCGCTAGGTTTAAGAATTGATTGGAAACATAGATTGCATACTAGGTACCTTTTTCCTAGGTTAACTATATTTGGTATAGGTAACTTGACGTAGAGTTAGGCTTTGAGTTCTAATTCACGGTAGAAGTTGAGTAGATGGAAAGTCACTCACGCGCTATAGGTTTTACAACATTTTATATTTATAGTTTAGTTTATCCTATGAAATGATGAATATGAGACCGGACAGGGAAGTATAGGTTCATGGCAGGAAAGGAGTCCTGATGAGGACATCACTCCTTTAGATACACACAAGACTCCTCAAATTAGTATTAATGAATCTCACGCTCGACAGTTGAGATTAGAGGTGAACTCGTTCCTAAACACACGTCTTCCTTACTTTAAGAATAGATTGCTATCTAACGACTTTATCATGATCAGGAACATTGGAGAGGGTCAAGAGAAGCATGAAGGACTTAGAGATGCTCAAGATCAGCAAAGCACGTTCAACCCTAGAGGAGATCTAATCCAACTCGGGTTCGAGTCTGAGTCGGATTATAGGAGCTGTCTGCACTAAAACGGATGCCCCGGTCGCATACCCATTTTGGAGGTTCTAGCTATGGATGGAAAGCTAAGGATATAGGCTTTTCAACAAACCATTTTCAATTGCAAAATCTGAGTTAAACTCTTGAAGTTTGAATCCAACAAACTGTCAAATGATGAAACTGTTTATAGCAGATGAAAACTAATCAAAACTATCCCTAATGATGCGACTATTGTAGAGGTTAGAATGTCCTTAGGAGACAAACCCTAATACTAATGGTCTTAAGAAAGATATATGGCCCAAAGGCTAAAAGAAAGTGTCGTAGCATCAGGGCAGTTTTTGGATGGCAACTTGTTTTAATGATTTTCGCTGACTCCAGTCGAATTTGGTAATAAGACTGGTGCCGTTGGAAAGGTTATCTTGTTACCTTTCCATCCATATCTAGAACATCTAAAACATACTCCATATGTAACCTCGACGTTTGTTTTAGTGCGGACTACTCCTGGAACCCCGGGGCAACTCGACTCTGAGTTGAATTGACTGTCTTTCAGGGTCCCACGTGCCTTGCTAGTCTTGAGCATCTCTAAGTACTTCTTCATACTTCCCTTGATTCTCTCCAATGTTACTAATCATAATAAAATTCTTAGGTAGCAATCTATTATTAAAAGAAGAAAAATATGTGTTTAGGAACGAGCTCACCTCTAAAGCCAATTATTATGCACGAGCTATAGTAGGTGGAGGAGCATTGTGTATATCTAATGAAGGAATGTCCTCATCACCTTCCCCCTCTTAATCAGAGTTGTCCTCGACTCGAGCTAATCTTCTTCTTTGATGTGGTCCCATTGTGTTGAGGGCGTGGGCCAGTTCTTATTCGATCCAGGAATCAAGTCAACTTGGTGCTCAATCCCTCGAATGGTTGGCATTCTTGGAGGTATCTCGGTTAGAACGTCATCTCCTGAAAAGGTTAGCAATAGGAGCATTCAAAGAAAAAGCAAGATCCCCAAGTGAAAAGAATGCATCATTGCATGTCAGAGCATAACATGAAGCATTTTCATCATAAATTTCAGCAAGATCAGATTTTATTACAAGCATTACAAGTTTCACATTTATTTCTTGCTGATTTTTAGATATAGGAGAATGTTCTTTTTTCTCATTAGCAAGTCTATCTCAATCAGCTTGTACAATTTCAGTAGGGGTCGAAGGTAGTAAAGTAATTTTCTTTCCTTCATGCATTGAGGTATATTTATTATTTTTGCCACATGGATAGCATCATTATCATATTTTTATGGACGACCTAATAACAATGAACAAGCTTGCATAGGTATAACATCACAATCCACAGAATCAACATAGGTGCCAATGGAGAATAGAACTCGACATGTTTTTGTTATCTTTGCGTTGCCAGAGTCGTTTAACCACTAGATATGGTACGGATGTGGATAGGCAATGATGGTCCTGTAGACCGAAGTATCATCAACACCAAATACTTAGCCATCATCATCATCAGGAATCTTGTCATTGGATTCTTTGTCTTCAACATTCGAAGTACTTATGTATCCTCCATCTTCAGTAGGAACGTATGTCTGCAGACTTGGACAATCTCGCTGCATATGTCCCATCCCATGACACCGATGGCACTTGATATTAGAGGAGCGTCCTACAGAAGCGGTGGATGATGTAGTTTTAGTGGGTACCTGCAAAGCAGTCTGGTATGGCAGGGGTTGATCTCGAACTTTCGATGAGAGGAGGATAGCTTTGATTTGGGGTGGATTCGACGTTGGCTGTCCGACTACAACAACCAACAGGGTTGCTGCGCCTTAGCAACAGGTACACCGGCTCCGATTTGTTGTTCTTCTTGCTGTGCCAAGAACAACCCTGAACCTGCGAGCAATCGAGAACAAGCAAGAACAAGATGAACAGGTAGACAACTCACAGATCTGGATATAATCATGAAATTGGGGTTCTGAATCAAGCAAATCGGGTGGTCTCGTCGACACACGCGTTTACAAGGAAGTAGCTAAAGCTAAACTTGCATCTGAACAAAACCCACCCTCAAATGACGGCTGCCACAGGTTTATATAGTGGGAAGACGTCCTGGAGGCATGGGGGAGACTCAAACCCTAACTTAGAGAGGGCCCCTAATGGGTTAAACTGGATACAATGGGCCTCAGCCCATGACTGAAGGTCCGAATACCTTTTCGACGATTCTGATCACGTCTGAAGGAGTTTGAAGTTGAGGTTAGACCCATCTGAAAGTAGACTTTGAGATCTTTTCTATGAGTACTCAATTGCCTTCAACAACATCCAGAGTGAAAAGTTATGACCGAAACAATCCAGCCTTGATTGATGGTCCGATCCTGCTTTATGGTCCTGGTGCTCCTCCCATGTTCCTAATCATAACAAAATCACCACAAGAATTTAGTAGTACCCCATTCTGAGAAGAACTACTATAGACAGTGATAAATGACTTGACCTGATAATTAAGTTGACGCGCTTGAGCTCGTGTCATGGGTCCTTCTTCTGCAATTGGTTTGGTTGTGTCTGTGGAAGTGATGTCCTCATCATCCTCCCCTTCTTGCATTTGAGTCGTCCTCGACTCAAAGTCGTCATCTTCTCCCATGTACAGCTTCAAATCTGAAATGTTAAAAGTGGGGCAAACCCCAAAATCTGCAGGGAGCTCAAGTTTGTATGCATTGTCATTAATCCTTTCTAAAACTTTGTAAGGACCAGCAGCTCTAGGCAACAACTTAGATTTCCTTAAATCAGGAAACCTATCCTTTCTCAAATGTAACCAAACCAGATCACCAGGTTCAAAAGTGACAT
>BCLH01000066.1:351543-375782 GCA_001602315.1 Zoysia pacifica
AAATATTGATGCAAATAAACGTGCTGAACTGATGTTAAAGCTGCACGAAACCACTAAGGAAAATATCGAATGCATGAATGCAAAATACAAACTTGTTGGCAGTAAGGGCAAGAAACATGTCACTTTTGAACCTGGTGATCTGGTTTGGTTACATTTGAGAAAGGATAGGTTTCCTGATTTAAGGAAATCTAAGTTGTTGCCTAGAGCTGCTGGTCCTTACAAAGTTTTAGAAAGGATTAATGACAATGCATACAAACTTGAGCTCTCTGCAGATTTTGGGGTTTGCCCCACTTTTAACATTTCAAATTTGAAGCTTTACATGGGAGAAGATGATGACTTTGAGTCGAGGACGACTCAAATGCAAGAAGGGGAGGATGATGAGGACATCACTTCCGCAGACACAACCAAACCAATTGCACAAGAAGGACCCATGACACGAGCTCGAGCGCGTCAACTTAATTATCAGGTCAAGTCATTTCTCACTGTCTATAGTAGTTCTTCTCAAAATGGGGTACTACTAAATCCTTGTGGTGATTTTGTTATGATTAGGAACATGGGAGGAGCACCAGGACCATAAAGCAGGATCGGACCATCAATCAGAGCTGGATTGTTTCGGTCATAACTTCTCACTCCGGATGTTGTTGAAGGCAATGAGTACTCATAGGAAAGATCTCAAAGTCTACTTTCAGATGGGTCCAATCTCAGCTTCAAACTCCTCTAGACGTGATCAAAATCGTCAGAAAGGCGTTCGGACCTCCAGTCATGGGCTGAGGCCCATTGTATCCAGTTTAGCCCATTAGGGGCCCTCTCTAAGTTAGGGTTTGAGTCCCCCCACGCCTCCAGGACGTCTTCCCACTATATAAACCTGTGGCAACCGTCATTTGAGGATGGGTTTTGTTCAGATGCAAGTTTAGCCTTAGCTACTTCCTTGTAAACACGTGTGTCGACGAGACCACCCGATTTGCTTGATTCAGAACCCCAATTTCGTGATTACATCCAGATCTATGAGTTGTCTACCTGTTCATCTTGTTCTTGCTTGTTCTCGATTGCTCGCAGGTTCAGGGTTGTTCTTGGCACAGCAAGAACAACAACAAATCGGAGCCGGTGTACCTGTTGCTAAGGCGCAGCAACCCTGTTGGTTGTTGTAGTCGGACAGCCAACGTCGAATCCCCCCCCAAATCGAAGCTATCCTCCTCTCATCGAAAGATCGGGATCAGCCCCTGCCATACCACCCACTGCCTTGTCCGGCCTCCACCGTGCCCCTCAGTCCCTCTGATGTTTTTCCCCTGCCTCCCCGGTTTTCCTTGCTCCCGCTCGCTCTGCCTTCCTCTGCCTCACCCCGCGCTCCTTGCCTCCGCGCACCATCGCCGTTAACCGGCCAGAGGGCAAGCCCGACGGCGTCACACGCCCACGTGCAAGCATTCGCTGCTCCCCAACGCCACGCGCGCACGCGTTGATGGCCTGGGCGCTAGCCAGGCCGAGCCTCCCACTTGGCAACTTGCCCGCGCCGTGCCGTCGCCCAACTCTCGCTGCCGGCTGTATCCCGATCGGATCTTCGCGCGTCACTGCCACAGACCATGAATCACCATAGTGCCGCCCTCTTAACACCTCAGAGCACCGCGTCCCCTACAGAGCAGTGTCGGGTGGCAGTGAACTCCGGCTGGCTGCGTGTTGTCCATGCGTGAAGCCTCCTCGGGACGGCCAACACAAAGTGATTCGGCCGCTGCTCAGTCCCATCGCGGCTTAACTCCGACGCGCCCCAAAACCAGCCGCCGACGCGCCCAACGCGATGTGACGCCGCGCGCCGTCGTGCATTGGCATGGCTGCCAGCAGCCCCAGCAGCATGCCATCTTCCCGCAAGCGCCTGAGAGGGCAGCGATTCGTGATGATTGCAAAATCTCGCCATTACTACGCGCCACCAAGCCGCCCGGTGAGCATGCAAGCCGCTGCCTCGCACCAGCCGCCCCGACCCTTAAAACCTTGCCAGCTAGATCCGTCTCACCCTGCTGCTCAGGTTTCACCCTCTCCCTCTCAAACCGTGCAATTTTGCAAAACTCGCCTTCTTCCCCAAATCCGGCCGCCGCTGGCCAACTCTGAAATTTGCGTGAACCACCGGCCCTGCGCCCCAGCTCCACCGCTCCATGCCATCTCTGGCCTCCCCTGAACACGCTCTAAGTCACAAAGGAGTCGCCACGTGACTCCTATTGCCACGCAACGAGCGCCGCCGTCCGCCGTTACCCGGCTCACAGTGCCAGCCACAATGGTGCCGCCGCGAGCCCGCGGAACACCATCTCCATGCTCCCCACACCCCAGGGATGCTCCGGCGCTCGAGAATGGGTCGCCTGCGTGAGCCCTATGCCTTCTCCGCGGAGCGCCACCGTGCATGCCCCTCAGGCGAGCTGCGGCCGCCCGTACAGCTCACCGCCAGCACCGGCTACCCCACCAGCCGCTGCGTCACCTCATACCCGTCCCCGAGCTCCCACTCTCGTCTGCCACAGCGGTGCCGGAGGGAACACTGGCAAGCCGCCGCTGCCGCGCGCTTTTCATGGCAGGCCAGGCCAGTCGTGGCCTGTGGCCCCCTTGGCAGCCACCGTAGGCGCCCTGCACCTTGTTGTGCACCTAGCATGTACACATCCCCACTGGGCTCACTTGTCAGTCACAGCTGGAAAAGGGAGGAAACTGCTAGAGCCACACCGGCTAGGGACACGGGCTAGACCTCGTGTCCTCAGAACAAGAGCGGACCGGAGACTCCGGCACTTTGCCGGATCCTCTGGGAAGACCTCTCTAGAAATGAGGGTTTCCCCACCGGAGTGTCCGACCTTATGCCGGAATATCCGGTGGCCCCTCTCTGGAAAGGCACCACGAAGATCGATTTTTCATGCTTCCGTGTGTGCCCGAGGACAGTGGACACAGGTCAGGTGCGGCGTCCGCGAGACCTGTTCTTCGTCCTGCGCCCTCGTGTTTCCAGAGGGCGGGACATGGGCTGGGAGCTGTGTCCACAAAACCCATTCTCCACCTCACACCCATGGGTGTCCTGAAACAACGGACACTTGCTGGACATCGTAATCATGAGACTCTCACCCCGCACGCGTCACACACCCCCACACAATAGCAAGGGTGCTGACCGAACCCAAAACTCCGAAGTTGTCCCCTGTCATATTCTGCTCATGTCCAGGGCCGTGGACACGAGCCGGACCATGTGTCCACAGGGCCTTTTCTGGTTTTCGGGTCGAAGCACTGTTTACCTCGCTGCCACTTCACCTCAACTCCGATTTTCACGATCTTTATATCGTTGGAATCAGCATCACGAGCCCTACATTCTGAAACCCAACTTCTCAATGATGTTGCTTCTCAAGTTTATTCTTTTTGAGTTTTCCTTCGGTAGACTTATTCATTCGTTGTTATGTACTGCTGACGAGGAACTTGAGGAGGATGAAGCTGAAGACTCGGAGTACGAAGAGGAGTTCGAGGACGCCACTGAAGGCAAGCTCAAACCCCCCTTCGAACGTACTGACCCCATGTTTTGCTTGCATACCCATAGAGCCTGTTGCTTGAATCTTTACTTTTTTAATGTTGAAGCGTTGTGTAGATAAATACCCTACTTGCTTGTATGTACTTATATTAATATTAGTTACTTGCTGTTTATAATAGAAGTACTCCTTGGAAACCATTGACAGTGCACCCTTGTTACCCATAGGAACTCCGTTCATTGAATATTTTTAAAGAACGGAAAGTTGCCGTGTAACTAAAATGCTTAGGTCCTGATTTTCAAAACTATACGCCACCACATAACCACCTGTTTGTGAAAAGTGTGAAAAGGGTGAGTTTGGAGGTGTGAGTAAAGAAAATTCAGGGGGAAACTAGCAACTTGTGTAGGTGATGATGGGGGAAAGATTTCTGGTTGTGGGGCGGGTCTCACTGTGGTGTAGAGCTATGTGTAGGTGCTTTGGTTCAGTCCACCTTCCGTGGACGAGCACGTCGCCCCTACCATATGAGGACCGGTTCATTAGTGCTTGACTTAGTGGTTCCGTGCAACCACAAAATCCGTCATGGGCAGGACTTGTTCCTCCTACTTGGGTACACCACTTTGAACCGCTAGGAAGTCACTAGGACGCGAGATGCTCGCGGTCCGGCTTTCGACAAAGTAATTGCCAGCGTCATAGGACCGTAAGCCCATAGATAAAGCCCCTGGTCTATATGAACCTGGTATAGAAGGGAACCAGGAGAAGACGTGGATGGGCATCCCCACAGTCCGGCTACAGGAATGTACACTGTCGCGTCATCTGGGATAGTAACCCGACAGATAGTCCCTGGATCCATCTTGGGCGGAATCAGTGGACACTCCTGTAGATGTTGGGATAGGCATTTTGCATTCCTTGCTCGCGAAAGCACGTATAACATGTGGGTATTGTGTACAACCTTTGCAGAATGTAAAAATCCTTTCAGAACGGCCGTTGTCACGGTATTAGCCCACTAATGTTCGGGTACATAATGATTAGAGTTTTTGTGGCTCTTTCTTGCGTGTGGGTGTAGTTACTCATGTTTTGGAAATGTGTCAGCTATGTGTCTCGGGACAGCATGGAGACGTGCCTGCCCTAGTTAAAATTTGGGAACTGATGGAGTGGATTAAGTTCTTCCATAGGTCCAACTAAAATATGACAAAAAGAGGTTTTATCTCTTCTGTTATGAACTCTGCCCAGTAGGTAAACATGCATGAAAACTTGCTTTATGCTGAAAATGGAACACCTGCCGCCTCCCTTAATTAATGTACCCTACATATTGTTGTATACCCTTTCTTGTCAGAGCTTGCTGAGTACCCCTGGTGCTCACCCCCCTAGCTGAAATTTGTTTAGATGAAGAAGAAGAAGAAGATGTTGGTGCTGATGGCGACGACGTCTAGATGTCTCATTCTATGCTCGAGTAGTAGTGTTTGCGCTGTGTTGCTTGAATAAGAGTTGATGTGATCAACTCCTTGTTGTAATCTAAAGACTTATATGTTGAGCCTTGCAGTTCAGACTTCCTGTGTAATAATATTATCCCGTTTGTGCGATGTCGTCACTCTAGCATGTTTATGTGGCTGATCCTGTGATTGGTTCATTGGTGCTAAACACTCCAGATTTTTGGGGTGTGATACCGAGTCACCTCCTCCTCTCTCATTCCTCTCCCGGGTGCCATTGGCGAGCGTCTTGCGTGAGCTCGCTGACCATCCTCTCCGAACCATCTCCGGCCCCATTTCCCCGCGAGATGCTACATCATTCCTCCATCGAGCTTCCCAAAAATCCTCTCCTCCCTCTCTTCCCTCCCAGAGTCGTGCTAATTTGATATTTTCCCCAAATCTTGAAGCTTGGTCTCCGCCGACTGAACTCCAGAAAACTCCAACGAAACTTGGTGAAGATACTTCGATTCCCTACCGATTCTTGTAGTCCACAACGGTCACCTGAACAGCCCACCCCCACCGTCGAGCTCCCTCTTCTAGGCCCTCGCGACAACGTCTTCTTCCATGCCGATCTTCTCTGCGCTTCTTTGAAGCTGTAGGGTTGGTTCCTATCAACCGTTTGGAACTCACCGCCTTGCTGAAGTTGTTTCTTGGCCACCCTTCGCCGCCGGCCCGATTCCGATGAGAGCTTCACCTTGGCAACCACCCTATGCCATTCCCCTTTTTGCGCAGACCATTTTGGTCCGTGTAGCAGAGTGTTTAGCCACCGGGACACCGCCCAAAGGAAAGCCGGCGAGCCTTGCCATGGCCGGCCCGGCGCCCACCCACGTCTCGGGCCGAGACTAGGATCTTCTGCGCCCGTGCGATCTAATGCGGCCTAATCTCATGGCCCCGCGTGTGGCCGCCCGAATGAGCCAGATCCTTTGTGGCCCACTATGTGGCCTGCCTGAGACAGGCCAGATCCCTTGTGGCCCAATGCAGCTCGGTCCATTTAGGCTGGATTTTGATTTATCCGTGAAATAAATTATTTAAGTAGCAAAAAAAAGGTTTTAACCTATAAAATTCACAGAAAATTCATTATGCCTTATAAAATTGTTAAATAAATTTTTTTTTATGATCCTCTCAACTAGAACTATATTCGGAAGCTAAAAATTCTTCAATTTATGCATGAAATAATTTAAATAATTCAGATCACATAATAACTCAATAATTCATTGTATGCATTCCTCGTCATGATAAAATATTGTTAAATTCACTTTTTGGTTTATTTAACTAAACTTGATGGTTCAGAAAAGTTTCATATTTATTTTCATCAAAAATAAATATAAATAATTTATTGCATATAAATCGTATTTAATTCATTATAAATTCATTTGATTTCAATAAATTCTGAAAATTTGTCCAAAATTAGTTTACAACCTCTCTGATGTTATGGACAAATTAAATTACACTTTAAGCTTTAGAAAATCAAATTAAAGGAATTTTGTAACCATATTTACTAGTTTTCTTTTGTAAGTAACAAGTTATCATCGCATGTGGATTGGTTTAAACTTTAAAAATCAGCATAATTCATTTATTCGCATATCATTGCATGTATAGGACCCGAAGTTTACGAAGAGGAATTTGGTCACGTTCCATTTGTCAAAGAATCTAACTGTGAGCAAGGCCTAGGCAAGCCCCGGTGCATTAACCTCATTTTAACTGTTTTATATTTTACCAATATATAGTACACAGATTTTGTACTGGGCATTAAGTTTCTAGAAGTTGATTGAAACCGTAGACTGTATATTAGTACCCTCTCCCTATGTTAGTGTCCTTGGTACAGGTATTTTGATATAGAGCTAGGCTAAGAGTTTTAGTTATCAGTAGAAGTCGAGTCAATGGGAACTCCACTCGCAAGATACAGGTTCTTACCCTTGGTTTGGAAGTATCGCTTAAAAAGGATGAGTTTGGTTATGAAATCACATGACATGATGAAATCAAGACCGGACAGGGAAGTATAGGTTGGCAGCAGGAGAGGCGTCCTGTTTGCGGTAGTCCGGTCTATGTCGTTAAGGATCATACCGTTGTCGCCCCTATTGAGCAAGGTTGAGTAGTACTGATTACATACTAGATATATGGGACCCAGAAAACCGATGCTGCTTCAATGTTGTAGTGATTGGACATAACCCTTCAAGGAGAGCTCTGGATCTAACCATGGATGACCCTAGCGTGGTATCGCATGGAGGACCTCTGCCAGAGAGGAGTGAGCATCGGGCCGGTCCTATTACCTTGTTATGAAAGGTTGCCGTGTATGACTTCATGGAAGTGCATACGTGTCATGTAATCAAATTTCTCTAGCTAGATGTAAATCGATTATAATCGCTGCCCCTCACAGTAACAAGTACCCCAAGACAATTTGAGTCATATCGTAGTTAAAAAGTGGAGTAAGAGTTGAATGAGAAAGTAATATGCTTGTTGATATATTTATTAAATTGTTTAGCAACCATGATCATGATAGCTTATAGCACAAATTAAATTAATTTTCTTGACACTTAATCAACTGCTAAAACCTAAAGTAAGGATCCACTATGTTAGCCTGGTTTTTGCAAACGCTACCCCATGTGAGTCATCCTTATCATATCTATTGGAGTCAGTTGTTGTTGGCCATGTTGACAGGTAAGACTTGCTGAGCATTTGAATGCTCAGGGCTTGGCTCTCTGTTGTTTTTGTTTGTAGGTGATCTCTCTTTCTCTCCTCTGGACAAACTGGTAGGAGCGACCCTCGAAGGTGGCTATCACCGTTGGGAGCCCTGCTCGCTGCGTTGAGCTGTTGTGTGCTGCTAGAAGATGCATCGTATGGGCTCGATGTCATTTATGCTTAGTATCTAGGAGACCCTAGTAGTCTTTAAATAAAGTGAACGCTTCTGCGCATTTGAAAACTTTGTTTGTAACTTAAACAACCATTTGTATTATATTTTATCATGCTTGAGTTGTACTGTTGGTCCTCGCTTCACTGAGTGACACCCATTAAGATCCTAGAGGTCGATGGATCGTCGTTTTCGCGGGGCGATCTGTCACAGGTGGGACTGATGTTACGTGATGAGATTATAAGGATCTTTGAGCCACCAAGTAATTGCGTTCAAATACCCCTGTGGCCTCCACCTTTTCATACAGGTTCCAGAGCATGGTGGAGTCAAGGTCTAGACAATGAACTTGAGTCGAGGATGACTCCAAAATAAGAATGGGAGAATGATGAGAATAGATTGCTACTTAATAACTTTATTATGATTAGGAATATTGGAGAGAGTCAAATAAAGCATGAAGAAGGACTTGGAGATGCTCAAGATCAGAACCGCACGTTCGACCCTGGAGGAGATCCAAACAACTCGGGTTCGAGTCTGACTCGAGTTCCTAGAGCAGCCTGCACTAAAATGGATGCCTCGGTCTCATACGAGCTCCGTTTTAGACGTTCTAGATATGGTTGGAAAGCTAACAAGATAAGCTTTCCAACGGAGTCAGTAGTAATCATTAAAACAATATGACGTCTAGAAACTGCTCGGGTGCTGTGACACTATCTTTTGACCTTTGGGCCTTGTATCTTTTCTAGGCCCATTAGTATTAGTGTTTGCCCTTAAGGTCGACCTAAACTCTATAAATTCTGTAGCCGCTGTCATTAGAGATAGGTTTTGATTAGTTTTCCTCTGTTATGACATAGTTTTGCCGTTTGATGGCTTGTTGGTTATTCAACTTCGAGATTCAATCTAGATTTTGCAAGTGAGTTGCGTTTTTCCTTGTTCTTGCTTGTGTTCTTCGATTCGCAGGCAAGGATTAGCCTTTTTAGCGAGGTCAATCGTGTGCGCACGGCTAATAACCAGAGGAGAAGTGGTGCTGCGATTGCGGGGTTCGAATTGTGTTGATTTGAGGCCGGATGGATTGTGTGTCATATCTTCGCCAAATCGAGAGTTATCACGACCTGACAGAAGATCGAGAATCACATACGCATCAAGTGGTATCATAGCACTTGACTCTCTTCAATATTCTTAATCATGATAAAGTTATTAGGTAGCAATCTATTCTCAAAGGAAGGAGGACATGTGTTTTGGAACGAGCTCTCCTCTAATCGCAACTGTCATGGGTGAGTTTCATCAATACTACTTTGAGGACTTTTGTATGTATCTAAAGGAGTGATATCCTCATCATCCTCCCCTTCTTATTTTGGAGTCGTCCTCGACTCAAGTTCATTGTCTGGACCTTGACTCTACCATGCTCTAGAACCTGTATGAAAAGGTAGAGGCCACGGGGGTATTTGAACGCAATCACTTGGTGGCTCCAAGATCCTTATAATCTCATCATCTTGATGTGTACATGGTTTTCGATCTTCTGTCAGGTCGTGATAACTCTCGATTTGGCGGAGATGCGACACACAATAGATCCGGTCTCAAATCAACATGATTCGAACACTGCAATCGCAGCACCACTTCTCCTCTGTTTATCAACTGTGCACACACGATTGACCTCGCCAAAAAGACGAATCCCTGTCTGCGAATCGAAGAACGCAAGCAAGAACAAAGAAGAACGCAACTCTCTTGCGAAATCTGGATTGAATCATGAAGTTGGATAACCAACAAGCCATCAAACGGCGAAACTGTTTGGAAACAGGAGAAAACTAATCAAAACCTATCTCTATTGATGGTGGCTACTAAATTTGTAGAGTTTAGATTGACCTTAGGGGCAAACTCTAATACTAATGGACCTAGAAAAGATACAAGGCCTAAAGGCCAAAAGATAGTGTCGCAGCACCCGGACAGTTTCTAGGCATCATATTATTTTAATGATTCTCACTGATCTACTAATTTGGAGATGAGGCTAATTCCTTTGGAAAGGTTATTTTGTTAGCTTTCCAACTATATCTAGAACATCTAAAACGGGGCTCGTATGAGACCGGGGCATCCGTTTTAGTGCAGGTTGCTCCAGGAACCCAAGTCAGACTCGAACCCGAGTTGTTTGGATCTCCTTTGGGGTCGAACGTGCGGTTCTAATCTTGAGCATCTCCAAGTCCTTCTTCATGCTTTATTTGACTCTCTAATATTCCTAGTCATAATAAAGTTATTAGGTGGCAATTTATTCTCAAAGGATGGAAGACATGTGTTTTAGAACGAGCTCACCTCTAATCTCAACTGTCGTGGGTGAGTTTCATTAATACTACTTTAAGGACTCTTATGTGTATCTAAAGGAGTGATGTCCTCATCATTACGTAATGTGATAATGTCGGTCAAGTATGATGTCAGTGAAAAATGACATTACAATCAGTAATAGTGTCGCAAACGACGATGTCACCAGAAATCGACATTGCTGAAAAACTCAACAATGTCGGTTAGATGACTTCAGCTGACGACGTTGTTACAATTTCAAGTGTCAGTTTTTGTTATATCTATGTTAATAGTATCGATTTGCTAACGTCAGAGACCGACACTGCAATACTTTCCTGTGTTTGTCTTTGCTAACGTCATCTTTGAGCGACATTACAGTAGTGACAGTACCAACATTTCTCAAAATCTTCGATGAACATAGGTATAAGACATTATAAACACCAAGACTAAACTTTGATCAATGATCAATATTATATAGTCCATAAGACAATTTAAAAACATAAATCATTACAAATTAGACTCATATGGTCTTGTTCTACTTCTAGTATACTTTCTAGTCTTCTTTGCTCCAACATCTTGAAGAGAGTTCCCGGCTCTGTCAACCCTGTTGAAGAGAGTTCAAGGCTCTATCAAACCTCTTGAACAGAGTCTTAGGCTCTGTCTCAAATCTCTTGAATAGAGTTCCAGACTCTCTCAAACCTCTTGAATAGAGTTCCAGGCTCTATCAAACCTCTTGAGGAGTGGACAACGACCTGTTATGAAACATTCTCGTAGTGAATACAGGACAGCAAATTTGAGAATGCATCTTGAACTCACTGCCATAAACCCTAATCCACAAACCCTAATAACTTGATCTGACAACCAGCTAAAAATGAGAATAACAGACCTGGTATATTAGGAATAAATAACACTAGTTGTAAACAAATGAAGTTGCAAACAAATCTAAGAACCCTCATAACAAATCTTGTATATGCTCACCAGGCTACCCGTGCGCGACTGTGCATCATAAGTAACAACAGAAGAAGGACAGTACATGCGGCGGGAGGGGAGGAAGGGAGCAGCGGCTAAGGAGGAGGGGCGGGGTGAAGAGCGGCGGTTTTGCGGGTGAGGAGGAGGGGCAGCGTGCGGCGGCTGAGGAGGGGCGGGGTGGTGACGGTGAGAAGCAAGGGGCGGGATATGAATATATAGCATGAATTATTAGGGTTTACTTAGTAGTGTCAGTCGTGTTATTGTCATTACAGAACCGACATTGCTACACACTTATAATGCTGGCTAGTAATGATGTCACCAACGACAGACATTGTTGCTATCTTATAATGTCGGCGTATGATGATTAAATTGTAGTGTCGGAAGTATTATGATGTCATCTGCGATCGACATTATAGTAGTGCTGCAAAGAATTTTCTGAAAAGAATTTGAAAATTGAAAATTTCAAGAAAAAAGTAAGATTGTACAGTTATATGAACAAATGGTCAACTGAAGGGGGCGATATTGCTCCCCTTAGTTGATCATTTGTGTCATACAGAATACAACTTCAATTTTTGTGGGATAGTCTAGAATATAAACTGGTTCTAGCCGCCTAGAATAGGCAGGTGCAACTAAAAATCGGACTCAAACAAAAAGCCTCAGCTGTATCGGTCTATGGTGATGTCACGTGACCGACATTGCTAGACCATCAATGTCGGTCTTCAACTCGACCGAAATTACAACATCCATCACCAAATATGACAAAATATTTCAAATTTTTACGCACATATGTTCCATTATTTTCCTTTATCTTTTCAGAACATATTTTTATATGTATTTTGTAATCACTTTCAACCTACATTCAACATTTTATTGGACTCAACTCATGTCGTATAGTTCTATATGATTGGTAACCTATAGGCCCATTTGAACTAAAAAAAGTCATGAAAACACTAAAAAAATAAACAAAATTTGACATGTTGCTTACCTAATGCAAATTACTAAAATCAAATTGTAGATCAAATATCATAATATATGTCGAGAAAAAAACTTTAAAGAAATTGGTAAACTTATTATCAGTGTGGTCAGCGATGACATCACTAATAACCGACATTGCAAGACCATCAGTGTCAGTCTATAACATGACCAAAATTACAACATCCATCAGCAAACATGACACAAAATATTTCAATTTTTTTACGCACCATATGTTCTATTATTTTGTACAATGTTTCCTAGGCGTATACACTTTCATATGTCGTTTTAGAACATATATTTATATGTATTTTGTTATCACTTTCAACCTACATTCAACATTTTCTTGGACTCATGTCGAATAGATCTATATGATTGGTAACCTATAGTCCCATTTGAAGTAAAAAAAAGTCATGAAAAGACTAAAAAAAATCAAACAAATTTGACATGTTGCTTACGTAGTGCAAAATACTAAAATCAAATTGTAGATCAAATATCATCATATACGTTGAGAAAAAAACTTTAAGGAAATTGGTAAAACGCTCTACTACTGTCGGTTACACTGACGTAAGATGTGCCCCACACCGAAAAACAATAGTGTGGGGCACATCTATTGGTAACGTCACTTTGCCTAACACAGGTATTCTTCCTATATAAGCCTGGCCTTGTCCATTTCAACACTAACCATATAGTAGTGTTGGTCTTCTGGTGACATCATGTTGCGCGACATTATTACTCTGACTATATAAGCGGGCCTTGTCGCTTCAGTTCAACACTAAACCTGGTTGTCTTTTCATTTCCCGCGTGACACCGTTACGCTGCTAAATTTTTTTTGCCAACCTTAACCCGCCGCCGCTCCCGTCGCTGCTCCTCCGGCAACGGTCGAGGCTACTCGTCCTCTTTGGCATCGGACACGGTTGCTACTCCTTCTCCATCGACCTCCGGCTGCACGTCCGCCTCCGTCCTTAGCGCCCACCGTGTTTTCTCCTCCGGCTATGGTCTCTCGACATCTCCTCTCTCCCTGTCACCCACTCCAGAACCCTAATGTAAGTCCCCTCCCCCATTTCTCCTCTGTAAGCTGCCTCCCCTCCCCCCACACCAAGAATTTGCAAACCATTGTAAGTTGCGTCCCCTCCCCCAATTGTTCCTCTCTAATTCTTGTGGCTTGGAATGCTATATGACATTTTTGATGTATATACATATTATTGTTTATTTCATGGATACATTGTAATAGTTGCTAATATCAAGTGTCGGTTCCCCCATTGTTCCCCCCACTATTCTAACAATGTCAGTTTGATGACATCAACGAACGATATATTTACAATATGAAGTGTCGGTTCTTGCTGACATCATATTTACTTGACATTGCTATGAATATGTTAATAGTATCAGTTTGATACCATCACTTTACCTGACACTGCAATGCCTTCAACCTGGTCTTTCTTGACATCATCTTTGACTGACATTACTATATGACATATGGTTTATATGGGTAATAGTTGCTAATGCTATATGACATTTGGTTTAGAAACATAATCTAGTATACGGGTAAATTGTCTTTTGTCCGATATAGTAAAATTTTAGGCACAATGAATTTATTATAACAATAGTTTTCAGTTGTAGTTATGGTCGATGATGAAAGTGAGATGAGAGTGGAGCGTGGACCATAGCTTGCAATATTGGATATGTGTTGCCATAGGAGTAGAGAGTTGGAAGGGTATTAAATTGGCAACCCGCGCTGAGAGCAAAAGTCTTTCTATTATGTACCATCTTCTGTTTCAATATCCATTTAGATACAATAATATTTTTCAGTACACAATTTCTACAATTGAGGAAGTTGGTGCATCGATACCTATGGCTTCTTCTCCCAAAAGTTTAAGTAGCTTACCTTTCGAGGAACCTTCCCCTCCCTATCCTCCACGCGCAAAAGGCAGCACCTACTGCAACAAGACCCGATCACAATCCAATCGATGAGGTATTTGATAGTCAAATTCACACTATACATCTTAACTCAAACGGAAATGCCTTGTAACTCTATCTTTCATAGCATACTCCCTCTCGAAGCGTTATATGACTTTTCACTGAAGAAGAAGTGACAGTGCTGACTGAGGACACAACCGCCCCCTGTAAGGATCAAAGATGCCGAGAAGGGGGCGGAGGTTGAATCGGTGGACTTATAGGACTAAATTCTCTAGAAGCTTAAACTATGAGACTCAATCACAACAGAATCAATCCTATGTAATTTTAGTAGGCCAAGACCCCTAACAATACTAGTGATAAGATAAAAGAAACAAGCAAACACTAGCACGGTAGCCACCAAGAGGAATCAAAGAACAACCTATTACTCTACTCAAACGGTAAGTAAATACAGTAACTAAAGAGAGAGGGAGAGAGTGCTCTGTGATTTTTTCCCAGGTCTCAGAAGGTAGACCCTTCCCCTAATCCTCGTTGGACCACTCCCGTCGGAGTCCCAGCTTCATTCCCAGAGTGAAATCATCGGCATCTCGGCTGTCGCACACAATACACAAACGCTAGAGCAAGCCTCCAAGGATCGGGAGCTCCCTCTCGTTGTCCCTTTCGAGTGGGGGACCTGGAACCGTGTACAAACTTGGCGTCGTCTTTCGCAATCTCCTCGAAAGCTCGATCACTGACTCCTAGCCAGTCTAGGCTTTCCAAACCAAGAGAAATAGGCAAAGATCACTCCTCTGAAGCCCCACAAGCTCTAGAAGTGTATGAATGCTCCCAATCACTCTCCTACTAGCACCCAAGATCTTAAATCTTATCTTGTGCTCTCTTGATGGTGTCCCATGGCCTCTCACAAGTTTTCTCCAGCAGTTTAGACCTCAAGCACACGGCAAAACATCCCCCTCCTCGGTTTAAATAAGCAGCAAGCCCAGAAACAACCGTTGGGACATGATGTCATAAAGCTGACTACTTTATGCAATCACGGGATTGTCCAGTGACCCTTTCCTCTAGCAGACTAGGGAAACATCCTCTTTGGAATCCATTTCATTTGACACCGGACTCTCCGGTGCATACCTTCATTGGACTGTCCGGTGACATTCACTTTTGGACTCTCAGAGACACCTTCTCTGGACTTTGTCTTCAACCTCACCGGACTGTCCGGTGAGTGCCACAATGGACTGTCCAGTGTCTTCTCTTCAGCAAGTCCAGAGAGCACCTCTCTCTGGACTCTGAAGACCTGGCTTGTCAGACTATCTGGTGACCTCATCAGATTGTTCGGTGACTGCTTTTGCCATGGAACACGAAGACTTCTTCTTCGGCTCCACTTCACTTGCTTCCTCTGCCATCTTCAGAGCTTTCTGAGGTGACTAAGAGCATTCATACCTCCTAACATTTGTATGACCTGAGACAAATGATCCTACCCCCTTAATAGTATTGGCGATCCTATGGACTCTCTACCATATCCTTAGCCTTGGTCCACCGGCTCTCAGAACTCCTTGAACTTGGGCATCGTCCTTGTCATCCATCGAGGAAGCCCACCATGTTGTTGTAAAATTAGCGGGGTGGAACCAACAATCACAACCATTACCTATGATGTTTATTCAATCACCAAAATCCATTTATACCTTTAGGGGACTTCAAAGGTCATAAAGCTAACACCCCTGCATCGTCCACTTCACCGAAGATACAAAAGGGTGTTTATAGGAAAGCCAACAAGCTTTTGCTGTAGAAGCTATCGACCCGTGTGGTGCACATGTAGAGCCAAAGGAATCAACACAAAATGGCGTAATGATTATGGTGTCTTAGTAAGAAAAAAGTTAAGATTACATTCCTTTATTGGCATAGTAATCCGAAAGAAAAAATACTGAATTGTGGGACAACTTGTGCGCAAAATATCTTTCCCCTTGAGCATGCAAAAAAGGCTTCTCTCTAGATAATGGAAAGATGCCTTGGGATATTTAGGACTAACCTTAATAAGGATTATGTTCAAAAGGGTCCCACACCATTCAACAAGTTCGGTTTCATCACACCTGATGATTGGAAAGCATTCATTGAGAAGACGACATATGAGAATTCTTTGAAGACTAGCAACTATTTTAAGGAAGTGAGTAAAAAGAACTAGTTGCGTCCTAATCTCGAACCAGGTTGATACACAGTAAAATCAAAATATGGAGGCTAGAAGAACAACATGATCAAGGTACTGGATGACAAGTATCTTGATTTTGGTCTCGATTATTCTGATTTTGGTCTCGATTATTCTGATGAGGAAAACTCTGGGAGATGCCATTAATAATTTCATCCTTTGGCACCAACGAGACATTGTGCTGCAATTAGCAGTTGAAACGACACCTTTGTCTCAACCTACTCTAGTACTTTCGGCTTGGTCTTCTCCAACACAAAGAAATAAAGGTGCTGGTGCTAATGAGCCTATCATGGACCCCCCTCCGCCTCCTGAGACACATGAGCTTGAGAGTTCTGTTGCTGAGAGGCCGATAATGGACCCTCTTCGCCTCCCGAGACACATGAGGATGAGGGTACTGTTGCTGAGAAGCCTATTGATGACCTCCCTAACGACACGTACTAGTCCTGAACAACCTTCTATTGATCCTCAGTCTGCATCAACACATGAGGGGGAAGGAAGTGATTGTGCTACACATTGTACACCTCCTCCTGCTAAGGATAAAACATCCAGCAAGAGTCTAGGTCAGTACCTTCTAATAACTCGTATGTTAACCGCTAAAGTGTATAACGCACATTAATGTTGTCTTTTATAGTTGATGCATTTCTCCAGGGTATGAAACAATGATACACCTATGAGAAAAAGGAACTGGTGGAGCACAAGCTTCTGGTGCCCGAGGCTCTCCCAGAAGGATCTTGAGAACTTACATAGAATGATTTTCCTGAGTTCAAACATGGCAAGTCACTAATACCAAACCATATATTCAGAGAGGAGTGGAATGCGTAAATTTCACGGGTGGTACTTACAAGCATGTGCTAAAGGTATTCAGGTCATCCAAGCTAAGGTACCTGAGGAACTTTATAACACTGTGCCAATGGATCTATATACTAGATCCAAATGTGCCGTTTGAAGACATACGTACCCTCTTTCGACTTAAATGATTCAATGCTACTGTCATAACAGTTTGGTGCTTGTAAGTGTTTCGAACAATAGTAACCTTATAATTACTCATACTATTAATAAACACAATAGTTGACTATGTATTGTTTTATCTTTTTAGAATATGCTATCACTCTGGTGCGTCTAAGAGAGTAGGGTACCTTAGCCCAACAGCAACATGCCAATCTACAATCAACGTGGGTATGGACCACCCTGAGTTGAAGAGCAAGTGGAAGAATCAACTTAAGGCAATACATAAGGTGTTGGTCTAAAATGCTAGGGATGTTGTATCCGCCTACATAGGTAGGGCCATGTACAAATGGCGAAGTGTATTTTTTGTATAGCGATCATTAGATTACACTTGTAAGTACTTCTTTGTTTATTCTATGAAAATTGGCCAAAATGGCTTAGAGTTACACTTGCAACCTATAAAACATGTATAATCACCAAACTTATGAAATAATCAAAGTTAACATTAATTTAGACAATTTGGATACTAACCAGCCTGTCACAACCAGAACTTCCAGTTTAAACCTTCCGGTAAAATGCCAGACACTCCGATGGACTGAACATCAACCACCAGAGGGTCCTCCGGACAATCTGGCCAAGTGTTTGACCCTCCAGTGAGGACTTAGCCATTTTTGCCACAGTGAACCTGCTCAAACCGAAGCTTCCGGTTTACAATTCTGAAACTTCCTATTTTCACTGAAATCAATTTTGGGATACTAGAATAACTTTCAACTTTGGCAGAACCAGAGCCTCCAATGCCGAAGTCAAAATATTCAGTTTTTCCATAGACTCAGTCATGACCTTGGCCTTCCATTGCTTATTTTGAGTGATCATTGGCCTGTAATTCATTAAAAAAGCACCATCCCTCATTTTTTTAACTCTTGCTCTATAATATCATGAAGGTGTCGCCATTGCAGTTTCCTCTTTTGAGTGCAAGTTAAGCCAGAGGGACACCACCTCAGTTGTATATATTTAGAGGAGTCCTTACTAGTACTAGCTTCATAATCATAGGTTGTTGGAGCATTTGGTTAACACAATTATCCTTAGATACACTAAGTGGATAACTTATCATGATCGGTCCATTAATAGTTCATCCAATCTTAGCATCAACAATGCCAATTTTAATGACACCTCCGGATATTGCTTTAGGATCTCTAGAGGCCTTAGAGGCATGCTGATCACCTTTCTTTCATTTTTTATGTGCCATTCCTATCTTGAGGTGAAATAGACATTTCTAGAAAAACTATAACTTTTGGTTTGACAAATCAGAACTTTTGGTTTTACTGATGAGCAAAACCAGAACGGCATCCTCTCAAGTTTGCCGATTGTGGTCCCAACAAGTCATTAATAAAACTAGAGAGCCTCTCAAAAATACTTCCCTTGATATATTTTATCCCAGATGAAATGGTGAAAATTGCATCGGTGGAATGGACATCCATGGTCACATATAAGGATTCCGCACAGGGAATAGTGGACAAGCCATAGGAGAATACCATGGTGGTGGCATCTCAACTCCACTATGTGGAGCTGAGGTATGAGCACTCATAGTTTGCCTCACCAGCTCCCAAGGTGAGTCTCACAACCTCCTTTCCCATAAGGTGACCTTGACCACTTTGTTGACCAATTATTTGAATTGGTCTTTTAATTCTTCTACGTGATCATGAGATGGTCAAATGTGCATTTAGGCCCACCATGCTTTGGTTCACTTTCCACTTGCCCACCTCAGAGTTTTTTGGTTTTACCATTTTGGGCTTCCCGAGCAAAACCGAAAGTAGAGCCTTTAATGGTGACTTTGATAGACTATCTCCATAGGTAGACTTTTCAAGTGCCACTTCTCTTGAAATAATTGTCACATAAGGTGTTGACACGAAACAGGTGCTTATCTACTTGCGTCTCCTTGAGACTCAATCGTACTTCATAAAGGGCTGATTAGACCTGTCGGTGAAAAACATTATAATCATTAGTGGCATGAGAATAAGAATTGTGCCAATTACCATATGCTCTACGCTTTAACTCCTCTACTGAAGGTAAAGTATATGTAATTTTAATGTAACCACCTTTATTGATGTGTACATGGTTTCCAATCTTCTGCCAGGTCGTGGTAACTCTTGATTTGGTAGAGATGCGACACATAATCGATCCGGCCTCAAATCAACACGATTTGAACCCCGCAATCCTAGCACCACTTCTCCTCTGATTATCAACCGTGCATACACGATTGTCCTCGCCAGGAAGGCTAATCCCATCTTATGAATTGAAGAACACAAAAAAAACAAGGAAGAACTCAATTCAATTGAAAAATATGAATTAAATCATGAAGTTGGAAAACCAGCAAACCGTCAAACGGTGAAATTGTTTGGAAAACAGATGAAAACTAATCAAAACCTAACCCTACTAATGGCTGCTACTGCTTATATAGAGTTTAGGATGACCTTAGAGGCAAACCCTAACACTAATAGACCTTAAAAAGATACACGGCCCAAAGGCAGATAGTGTCGCAGCACCCGAGGCAGTTTTTAGATGTCATTGTGTTTTACGATTCCTACTGATTCTGATTGAATTTTGAGATGAGACTGGTGCTGATGGAAATGTTATCTTCTTAGCTTTCCAACCATATCTAGAATGTCCAAAACGGATCTCGTATGCGACTTGGGTATCCATTTTAGTGCGGACTGCTCTTGGAACCCGGGGGCAACTCAACTTCAAGTTGGATTGGGTCTCCTCCCGGGTCAAATGTATCTTGCTGGGCTTGAACATCTCCAAATCCTTCTCCATGCTTCCTTTGATCCTCTCCAATATTCCTAACCATAATAAAAATCATTAGGTAGCCATATATTCTCAAAGAAAGGAAGACATATGTTTTGAAACGAGCTCACCTCTAAATTCAATTGTTGTGCACGAGTTATAGTAGGTGGAGGAGTATTGTGTGTATCCAATGAAGGGATGTCCTCATCATTTATGTAACCCATCAAATATCTTATCACATTTGGCTACATCAAATATGTACTTTATGGCATCCTTCGAGTTCTTTTGTATCAGCTTGAGTCATTTACATGCAAATAATTTAGCCTCAGCTGGATAAACAAATTCAGCAGCAGGAATATAATTCGACTCATCATTGGTGCTATCTAAATCATATTCAATGACACGGACATTATGTAAAGTTTTATGATCATGTTTTAGCTCTTTACTCCAGTTTTGTTGTGCCAAAGCTCTTTATTGATGTTGTCTGAGAGTAAGAAAATTATGCCCATCCAACTTTTCTTTAAGATAAGAACATAAACCACTGAAAGCCATCTCAGACAAATCTTTTGCAAAATTGTCAAATTCAAACATCAGTTTTTAGTTTCTAAACCTTCAAATAAAATGTGATAATTTTAGTTCATTATCTATTTCATTATCCCCAGAATAAAAGTGATAATGGAACTTGCATTCTAAAAACACCCAAGTAAAAATAGAATTCGGGGACATCGAAGTCAATCAAGAGAAAGTAGGTCCAAATAGTGATAAAGAAAACAAACAAACTTTTAAAGCATCACTAGAACTCACTATTGGCAGTTCTTAAGTACCACTTATACCACCAATAAACCTCAAAAAATAAACAAAGACTTAGCACACGCATTTTATTGTGAATAATATAATCCACTTGTACTTGGAGAAATTGTATATGCAGGTAAAAAACAACTTTATAAGGTGAGGAAATGGCCTAACATGGCAAAAGTTAGCAAAGACAAATCCAACGGTGCCATGTGGCAAGGTGTAAAATCGTGGAGATAGGAAGAATATTCTGAAGGATCTATGGATGAATCCCGCGTAAGATCCACGAAGAGGGGTCCAAGCCAAAGATGGGCTAGGGAGGGCGCACCCCAACGTTGGTCGACCCTGACGGTTGGCCCATTTCCCTGTCAACTTCCATGTGCTGGAGTTCCCGCACTTCTTGAAGATATTCTCGGTGGTTTGGTGCACGAGTCAAGTTATCTTCACCGACCTTTGAAGGCTATAAATAGGACTCCTCACTCCCACACTTAGTCACACACCACGTTTTTGATCTCATACTCCATTTGGTCTCCGTTGTTAGAGTGCCATTAGGTTGTAGGAGTCTCTCTGTATTTTCCAAGTCACCTTGGAGGGGTTATTGAGAATTCTTCTCATGTATCTTTACCTTTATACTTTGACCATAAATAAAGATTCAATTTTCTTTTATTATGTCTTCTTTAATAGTTATATTTATATTTACGGGAAAATTGATCTTGTTTGATGTATTTGTACATAGATCTAGGTATGACTATACTAAGTAGAGCTTACTCATTATGGTGTCTTTGCTATGACATCGGTTCAATTTTTCTTTTTAGTATGCTTTAATTCTATCTCTGCTGCCTAAGAGGATTAAGGTATAGTTGAATAATTAGACATGGTGTACTGGTTATTCACTTTCATTGAATGCAGGTGTACCCCACGATCTGTAGAGGTAGGACATCCTTTCATTAGATACACACAATGCTCCTCCACCTACTATAGATGGTCTAACCACAAGAGCTCGTGCATGACAATTGAATTTAGAGGTGAGATCATTTCTAAACACGTCTTCCTTCATTTGAGAATAGATTGCTACTTAATGACTTTACCATGATTAGGAACATTGGAGAGGGACAAGAAAAGCATGAAGGACTTGGAGATGCTCAATACCAGCAAGGCACGTTCAACTATAAGCTTCAAGACCTCCGAAGTATTAGAAACCCTAAAGGTACAAATGTTTGTTGATTGAGTGAGAACCATGAACTGACTTGTTGGATGTTGGATCAACATATGCTTATCTCAAGAATCACGAGTTGGCTTCCTCGACGATGATCGACGACTCATATGGTGATTGGACTCTTGATGGAGCGTCGTTGTTGAAGATGGATTAAGGCTAAGGATGAGCTAGAACCAAGTGTGGCTTAGATTTAAGCTTTGAGTCTATAGGAGAAACTGGTACTATTAAGAGGAGTTGAGTTATTTCTCTTTGGTCACATGAGTGTTTGGGTGTTTGGATGCTCTAGGAGTCCCCAATGGCACTGAAGTGACAAAGCACAAGATGAAGAAGCAAGTAAAGGAAGTTGGAAACAAGATGGAAGTGAAGAATCCAAGTTTCAACTATGGAATAGGTCACTGGACAGTCTTGTGATAGCATCGGACAGTCCTGTGACTATTAGCATTTTCGGCGAAGGCGAAATCGGCTGTTTCAGTGGGTCAAATGGACATCGGACAAGACGAGTAGAGGTTTGTGAATATAGGAAAGTATTACTCTCTTTGTTATCTTCTCTTGTCATCCCTTGATCAAAACATTTCAGGACTCTCCCTGATATCTTCTCTTCCTTCTTATCTTCTCTTCTAGTTTTTCTCGAGCATCATTTCTCAAAAAGAAATTTCTCAAATCTCGATCATCATGCTCTTCCTTGATGATCATTTATCTCCAAGACATTTCTCAAATCTTGATCATCATGCTCTTCCTTGATCATCATTTCGCTCCCCCTTTGCCATCCATAAAAAAAAAAGAATACCCATGGGAGGAGGATACAATGGAGCAAAAAGAATTACTCATCACATTGAAATCTTCCACACCCGATTTAAAGGCCAAAACCAAGTGACCCTTTATGTGTGCCCAGGAATCAAGTATCACACATAAAGTGACTTCATTAATGGCAAAACAGAACAATGTCAAGATAAAATAGAAATAAAAAGATTACCGAATGCAGCGGAAAATAAAACCAAGCGTAGCGCAGCTTCCACAGGCAGTCGACCGGAGAGACAGAACACCTAAACTTCAGCTTGTGTGTCTTCAATGTCCTCTCAAAATTTTCTTTCTACTGAGCAGCATTTATAAAGGCAAAGTTGAGTACGGGATGTACTCAGCAAGTATGAGAAAAGATGACATGTGGCAATAAATAAGGCAAAGGCAATGCATTGTTCTTTTGCATAAAAGTTCACAATAGAGACGCACTTCCTATTAAGCACCTATTTACTAAGTGATAGACATCGCACCTATAGACCAACAAGCCTACGGCCTGCCCAACTGCAGCCCTAAGAACCAATCACAGTCTCCCACTATGATCACCAACCAAACCATACCAAGATCTCGCTAATCATGTGAGGGTCCATGCACTGCTCATGACTGTGAGCACAGCCGCCATGATAGTTTTAACTCTGCAGAGATTGTACACAATTTCCCATAAGAAGTGATTTCATCTCTTGTTTCCAGGTGGACTAAAGAATCTCTATTATGCCTGTGCTATCTCCGCACTCGCACACTTCATTTGGTATGAGGGCCAAGAGATCACTTCAAGGCTTTTCTATGGCTTCCTCCAGCTTGTACGTGCCCACTGAGGTTTTACCTATAAGGCACTAACCGTATCCTTGGAAAGCCCTCTCTCTTTTGCCAGATGGTTCTCGGGAGTAACCCTCCCTTCCCCACACATCTCTCTCTAGGCGGTTCCCGGCGTAACCCGCTTTCCTCGCTCCACCAGTTGGCACGTACAGAACTGGTCTCCACCACTTACTACGCCAGGCCGCGCCCATTCTTGGCTCATGGTTGTACGGTAACACATAGGCTGTCGCTTCACGAACCGGTCCTTAGATTTGGAAAGATAACATACCAAGGGACAGTGCCAGTAACTCCGTACACAGCGCTACACCAATCATATCCACCAAATCACTAATCTCCAAGTTGCTATTAAATATCTCATTAATCCTCGTGAAGCAAGTATGGTAATAAGTCCAATTAATATCACCCATCTCGACAACAGCAAGATAAGCATTTAATCTACCCAACAAAAAGGTAAACTAGAGTGACAAGGCAAAATATGGAAAGACTATGTGAAATTCTAATAATATGTGCGCAATCAATTTGACACAAGCATGCAATTTACAAGATAAAGGTTTTGTAAAGTAGGCACAAGATGATCAAGGACAGTTGCCTTTATAATAGTATTGCTACACAAGTAATCTTGGAGTCTTGATTCTGAATGCCTTCGTAAAGCTGCTCCAAAGCGTATCCATCTAAACGCACAAGCAGACAAACAAGAAAACATAATTCAATCACAACCATGCATACAACAGAAGAGAACTAATATGATGATGTCATGATGCATAGCTTATTTCAT